>APFE030025572.1:91170-108530 GCA_000404065.3 Pinus taeda | reverse complement strand
ATGCCAATTTATTTTTTTTTCACATATTTGTTGTTCGAACCTTTGACCTCCCACTAGCAAATTCAACGCCTGACCATTTGGGCTACTTTTGTTTCTTATTATGAATAACTTGCCAAATATATTTATTGTGATAATTTGTGGCTCCGCCATACTTGTCAACCCACTATATTTATCAAACCTTGCTCAACAAATAACATAACATATAACGATGGTGTTGATTCAGTGTTGGACACAGTTATTATAACCATTGGCATATATGTTAACAAATAAGGGTTGGGGTGTAGCGGCCACATCGCATATGACGAACCCCGCCCCATAATTAAAATATTTACCATATATGTTGTCAAATAAACCACCGAAACTTTGTTTAAAATTTATTTGCCAAAAGCACCGTCGATATGTCACAACAAACAACGTCAATTCTGGATCAAACCCCCAAGCTGAGGTATTATAAGCCAAGCACCCAACCATTGGGCCATAAAACATTTCCGTTTAATGGTTTGCCTAGTCAAGCCCTTTTATAATTTTAGCATAGATGTTTTTGGCATTTTGAAGCCATACAAAGGTCTTTTTGAGCGATACAAGAGCCTAAATAGGGTTTTTGGGACATTCCAGATGCAGTGGCAACATTAGTTTCTTTATTGGAGTAACCTATTTCTTAGTCTATTCTCAGTTTGGTTATAGGAAAGACGATGTCCACACTTTATCGTAGAACAACAAAAATTATGCTTTGGATCTCAGCATTAGTACGAGGACCTATTGCCACATTCAGTGAGAGAGTCCTATTTGGTAGCATCGTTTCCTTTGGAGTCATCTTGCAAGTGAGAGTTCTATGTTGTGGAACGCTTATTTTAAGGAGAAACAATGCCACTCCAGAAGGAGGTTTACTCCATGAGAGGTATTGTACCTTTTTTTTACTGCTGAGATCAATAAAGTGACCTAGCGATTGCAGCAGGGCCCAGAGAGGTAACCCAGTGAAGGGGGTGAGCGTCGTTATCATCTTGTTGTTCTCATCTTGATTTTTCTCATTTTTGGATGCATATGATATTGTTTCTTCTTTAAGTTCATTTAAATTTAATTGTTGATATTTCAATAAGTTATGAAATAAAGACCCAAATTTCAAAGCTTGCAAAGTGTTATAAGATGGTCAAATCTATTTTAAGATCACTGATATTAGAGCAAATTCTAACTAGATTACAAGTATGGATGAAAGTTTGCAGCAGGTAAGGCTCCAAGAAATGGAAGAGACAGCCTAAAATATTCAAATTCAGAGCATGGAATTAAGAATATTGTTCGAGGAAGAAAAGGATGAGAATAATAAGTTGCACCTGAGGTTGAAGAATGTCAGTGAAGAGAAAACCGGGGAATGTTCAACTGCCAAAGCTTCTCCCAAGACTTGACAACTTTGTGTTCATGGGATGAATGGTGATTTTACCCTATGTCAATTCAAGAACATTTCTTATGTGTTAAACCACAAGAGTGATTTTCATGAATCTTCATCTACCATTTCCTCTACAGAAGAGAAGGAGGAGAGAACAAAATCTCAAGCATGATCACCAAGGGTGAAATGAGGTAAAAAAACACTTCATTTTCTACATCTTTTGTTAATAATGATGATGAATCTTTTGCAGCCTTCAAGAAGCATACAAAAGGGATTAGGATGAAGTTATTAATGGTGATTTGTTACAATGGAAAAGGTATCAAAATTAATGGTGAAGGGATCATCAATTATATTGAGTCAACGAGACAACCTCAGCATGAAGGATTTGGATATGTGCAAGAAGAAGTTGGAGAATGCTCCAAAACTATAGAGTCAGGCTATTCTTCAAGTGTAAAATATATGAAAGGACTCTTACAATTTGGAGTATCACATCATGATAATGACATTGAATGCAAGACATCTCCAAAGAGAGATGAGCGTTTCCAAGAAATAAATATGTCAAGTTCACCTCATTGATCAATATCTCCTCACTAGATTCATAGTCCATAAGGAAGTTGTGAAAGGTATAGACATCATGCTTTTCTTGAACTTAAGAAGCATGAGCATTTAAATCAAACTTTATGGAATATGTTTTTGTGTACTTTTTGTCTTGCCCCTGACCATTGTGTATCAAAGTGCCAAGAAAGGAAATCATTTCTTAAGTGAATGAATATGCCTAGTGGAGGAGAGACCACGAAGAAAGAGCCTCTTCCATGGTTAAAGACATTTTTTCCAAGAAATGCTCACAAAATATTTTGTACTCATTGCAACATAAGTGGGCATTGAATTTAGAAGTGTTGGAAACTGCATCCACATCATCCAAAGAAGGAAAAACAGGTCAAGAAATCATGTGAGAAAGAGAAGGAAGTTGAATGTGAGAGACACACCTTAACCATCCCAACAATAGCTCCAGAAGAAAGTGAAATGCAGAAAGAAAAATACCTAGCTTGGTTGGGTAAGAAATGGTTATACTATTTGTCTAGTTAAATAACTACATTTATTTTTTTTCCACATGTTTCATATTCCCACAATTTGGTATTTTTGTAAAAGTGATGTCATGAATAAATTACTTATATGCAACAATGCTTTCTTTGGCATTTAATTCTATTTTTGGCTTTTTGTTGAGTCATAGGAATAAGTGTTTCAGAAATGAGTCCATTTTATGAATGTAAAACTTTTGGAGTCCAAAAGTTATTTTTGTGGGGAGGTATGATCCAGGTGGATCCACAAATTACTTAAACTTGAAAGTTCTCAAATGCAGTTGAAACCATGCCCAATGCATAGTTTCGTTCATTCTGAATCCAATACAACTTGAATCGTCGAAAAATGACATCGTATGACAAAGTTTAAACTAGTCAAATTTCAAGTCCAAATAGGGAAAAAGGTCTACAAGTCAAAGTCAAATTCCATGCTCATGGTTCCGGCAATAAACGCCAACTCATGGTTTAAGGGGTTAGGGTTTTAGGGTCATGGTTCCAGCTGACATGTGGCACATCCAGAGATGGACAAGTGTTGTCGCGTGGTTATTGTGTTGTGGTCCAACAAAATTGAGCCATGCGGCCCAATCAAAGGATGACACATGGCCTAATCCAAGGAGGCCGTGTGGCCTTGTATGGTCGGACCAAAATTGTTATTGGAGATTTGCGGGCGTAGAACTCCTGATCTATTGCCTACGAATTACGAACCTCACTGCTAGGGTACGAGACAGTTCTCAATATGCATGGGTCAAAGTTTTCATTTTAAAGTTTTGAACACATTAAATTGTAAAGAGGGTTGGCAGAGCCCACCGTATATGGTGAGGCTCTGCCATATTATATGGTAGCTATCTCCATAGAAAAATATAGCAACGTGTTTCAATGGTTGGAAATCAATGGTTATGATAACAGTTGAATTAATTAGGGTAGGTGGTCACATGGCACGGTTAGGCCTCAAGTGGTGTGAATCGGCCCGCCAAACTATATGCCAAACAATTTTCACATACCCATGGGTTGAACCTCCAACCGCCCACCAACAAATTCGATGCCTTACCATTTGGGCTACCTTTTTTTCTTGTTATGAATACCCCTCCAAATATATTTATTGTCATAATGTGATATATATGGAAAAAAATGGCATATTCTGCCATGGTTGGCAACTCTCCCATACTTGTCAGCCCACTATATTTATCAAACCCCGCTCAACAAATGACATAACATATAACGATGGTGTTGATTCAATGTTGGACATAGTTATTAGTCCCTGCCTCTGGCATGGTAGGGACTATAGCGTTCGATACGTCGTTGACCGTCTATTAATTCACCAGTTGAACCACTTTTTTTGGGTTACTTCAATTTTAACCAAAGTTTATTGGAAACAATTTTGCATTATGAAAATTTTAACCAAACTTTTGGATTTAGCCTCTTATTGCAGGCTTCACGTGCCCCAATGTTGTTTTTAGCGAGGGGAAGAGATTTTATCCTAAGTTTTTAAACTGGCAGGAGGGGAAGCGATTTTATCCTAAGTCTTTAAACTGGCAGTTGGGGCAGGTTACATAGCTTACAAGCTTACACTTGTCGTCACTGCTCGCTGCCAGGGTTGTTTACAGGTGGCGAGATGGGTTTTTTCAGGCTGCTCAGTGCGCTTGTTTGTTCAGAACATTCATTGAAATGATCTTAGAACCAAAGAAGGATTTTGTTTGTTTAGAAAGGTAACCGGTGCCCTTCTCTAGCATCGAGGTCGAAGTCATTTGGTCATTGAGCGTCAGGGTCTATCTGCTCTACAACCTCATAGGGTTTTCTCCAGAGCCATGAAGGTTACGCTCACGGAACTTGTTCTGTGTGCAGGTACACTAATCCACTTGACTGTTGCTAATCCTATGAGGTTTAAATTTCTGTTCTTATTGTATTAACGGTTTTGTATGAAATTCCTAACCAAATGTATCGATCGTGCAGGTGGCTCTTGCAGTTTTCAGATTTGAATCCACCAGTGAAAGTGGGCATGTGGTAGGCACTTCTTCACGTAACCATTGAAAGCTACCCTTTAGAAAACACCGGTCTTGAATCCTTCCTAGGGAGGATTATTTGTGGGTTTAACGACAAGATCTTGCTTTGGTAGACACAGGTGTGCACGACGACTCCAATGTCTCTCCACAGGTACAATAATGTCATTTTAGCTTGTTTTCCAATGTTTTCAACAGGGAATTTCTCTCTAACTGTGCGCCTGTCTCTGCTGGCTGGTAGGCTTTTGCCCAAAACTCCTTTACTAGACGATTCGGGTTTCAGTTCAATGTTCACCATTATTTTGTGGTAACTTACCTTTAACTCTTGTGTTTCTTTATAAAGATACTCATAACTTTTGAAGATTATGCGGACTCCGATCATGGCTCTGAGGCCATACTCTACAGGTAGTCTTGTTATTGTTGCAATATGGTCCTTTTGCTTTCACTATAATTTTTTAATAAACTAAAAGGGTAGTTTTTCCGCTTAGCTGTATTTAGGGAGCCGTAGAGAAGAGCGGGTATGCACAGATAATTCCTCCCTTCACTTATTCTTTTCTCTAGTTATTTGTTCATTAAAATATACTCCCATAGTTTTTCTCTAACACTACTCAATGTTGACAGGTATGAATTCTCTTTCAGCTTTCGACAAATTGCTTTTTCCTTTTCTAGAAGGTTCCTTCTCTAATTCTTCAATTTTTGCTCCTTTCCAGATGCAGTAAACTTCACCTAGGGTCCTCAGCCTGAGTTCCTCTAGCTACTTAAATTATAGAAGTTTTATTTTAATTATCTGAGCTCCTCCACGAGTTATGGTTTTGTGATTGTGTACTGTCAGGGTTTTAGAATATAAATTAATCGACAAAATTGTCATGCAATACAATCTGTATTGGTGTATTTATTATTTATCGATGAACTTCAATATGGTTAGTGAACTTAAAAACAAACGCTTATGGAACATTGGTTAAATTTGATTATTATTGAAACAAGAGACTCATGTTTTTCCTTTTGTTGTTTCATTTGTTTGTTGTTAACACTAAACATTTATTTGTATATATATGTGTATGCTTTATGTAGCAACGACCAATAACTGAGTTTCATTAACCGGGTATCACTAGTATCTGGCAAAATACTTTAAGGCTCTTGTCTCTACACCCGTAACACTTTAATTGCCTAGGTCGTAAGACTGCTTGGGGCTGTTGAATGTTTCGGATTGGCCTCGGACTAAATTCTGTTCATACCTTCTCAAAATGGTCATACGCTTACTGTTTAAAACGAGAACTCAGCAACAAACCCTGCACATAATTTGCTCTTTTCAGATTACCTACAGAGGTTTATACGGAAGGGGTTGAAATAGAAAGAAAAATTTGTGGGGACTCGCTTACGCTGTTGGCTGTTGGTTACTGCTTACTGGGCTTAAGCCCTAACCTAGAGTTCCTTTTTTAGGAAAACAATGAATACTGATTTCTGTCACAGAATGTCATATTATATTATATATATATACATATAGAGATATATATATTGTATATAGTTGCCTATTGTAACTACTATGAGACGGTACATTTTTTTATATACACAGAATTCCCATAAACTTAGAAAATAATAGTCTACAGACAATTTACTATTTCAATAGGCAAGCTTTTATGTCCCTTACTTGTGTGCTTACTTAAACTTTTATTAAGCACGCACCATAACCACAATAAAGGAAAAGCTCTTTCCTTACTAGTTTACTTCACTATTCATAACATCAATGTATTTATGTTTATAAGATAACTTTTTTTTATTTTTATTTTCATCACATCACTGATTATATATTACTGTGGTATAATCAATCATATATACATAGATATTTATATTATAGCCAAAGATGTTGTTATCATAGCTAGTCATCTATACAAAGTATTTTTGTAATACAATGTTTACACTAGTTCTGGAGACCAATCAGATAAAGATACATATCTTGTTCAAGCTTAGACCACCATGAAATTCTTAGTGAACAAAGTTCTCTCCTGCGCACCAACGAGAATGGTAGTCTTAGACTTTGCAGAGCAGAATACATCCAAATCCAAAGAAAATGGTTCGTTAGGATATGCATCTTCACACAGTTTAGCTGTCACATCCAGGGCATAATTCCTCTGAGCAGGGGGCACAGAATTAGTAAATAATACTTTTCCATGTAAACGTTCACAGTCCTTTGCATAGTGCAGCGGATTAAGCCTGTGGCAGTGCCACACCCATTCACAGTCAAAAGGAGGAACCAATGTGGTCTCAACTTTGGCCTCGGCTAGCAAAGGAAGCCAGCGATTCTCATACCTGCAGGCAATGCAGGAAAATAGTTAGTAGTTGAATTTTCTTAGTATTACAAATTCAACTATCACGAATTAGAAATCTTTTTCAATTGGGCATCTTTATTTCTATTACAAATTCCAGAATATTTATAAATTTTCTTAGCATTACAAATTCAATTATCACGAATTAAGAAAGATTTTTCAATTGGGCAGCCTTATTTCTATTACAGATTCCAGAATATTTATAAAATCCGACGCACAGTAGCAAAGATGTTGTTTGATTTCACTCTTGTAAATCAGATTTCCAGTATAGCTCTTTATTAACATCCATGCTAAAACTGCTGCTATTATAATTTTGTGCTTGGAAAGAGTGCGTTTGGATTTTTTCTTTCTTTCCTATAGGATTTTGTTTGGCTTCTTTCTTTCTTTCCTTTTTGAACATCCAGACTTCCCTGGAACTGGGTTGGGGCTTTGACCCTTAAATTTCTTGTTATTACTAGCAATATTCCTTACATGCAAAATTACCATAGTCGGTTCCAAGGTTTTGACCCTTAAATTTCTTCTACTTAGTAGCCATATTCCTTGCACAGAAAATTAAAATTACCATACTCAGTTCTAGGGTTTTGACCGTTCAATTTCTTGTAATAGTAGCCATATTATTTACATGGAAAATTACCCTAGTTGGTTCCAAGTTCCAGGAATTTTGGCTTGTGTCCGCTTTAGTCAAATTAATCATGTTTTTGTTAACTATTCTGTTGTATTGAAACTCTTTATTTTTAACTATTCTTCTGTATTGAAACTTTTTGTCAACTTGGATTTACCAATATAGTTTATATTATGGGTTTTTTAATCATGTTCTTTTTAACTATTCTGTTGTATTGAAACTCTCAAGGTTACCTTGAAGATTTGTTTGTCAACTTGGATTTACCAATACAATTTATACTATGGGTTTTTTTTTTAACTATGTTGGTCCTGAACATTTCAATGTATTGCATATATATTTTGTTGGCATCTATTTCTTAATTAGACATATTTATGCAGGTATATAAACTTGTTGAAATGTGGTGGCTATCCATAAATTATCTTTTGGTTTACTATACAAGTTTTATATATAAATGTGTTCCTAAACATTTGATTGTATTGCATATATATTTTGTTGGTAGTAGCTTTGCTGCTATTTCTTAATTAGACCTATTTATTCAGATTTATAAACTTGTTAACATTTAGTTCCTAAGAGGTTTCTTCCAAGTTACTGTTAACCTTTTGGTAAAAGATGAATTTGAATTGCAAATTTTGTCTTTGGTTCAATGGCCTACTTTTGAAAATTAAATGTGGAAATCTATGATCTTGCTGGCTCTGGTCATTTACTTGTAGAGGATTATTTACTCATTTTTCAATTAAAGGGTATTCTGGGTTCTTTTTGTTGGATGTGTCTTTCATTGATCAGGGAATTGTTTACAGTTTATATGTTTCTCTCCGGTAATCTAAAACTCTCTTTCTCAGTAGAAAAAAATGCCTTCTTTTAAATATTAGAAAACTCCAGTAATCTAAAACTCACACACGAAGAAAGTAACCCCAAATTTTGATGGACTACCGTTGTCAATCTGTGATAACTCTTTTGTCAGTATTTTGAACATTTTTGCATCTGAATTAAGCAGGTATCCACAAGATGAGTTCGACCGCCTGGGGAGTGCAATGCCCGCACGAGATAATCCTTCATTTTGTCCTATGCGTTGAGGCATTCTGATTTCTAACTGTATCTTCGCAGTTTCTATTTGTGGTGTTTGGGATTTTTTTACGTACTTTGGATGACTTTAATATGGATGTATGAGGTTGAAACTCTCCCAGTAGCCTATGGAAAGTGAAATGAAGTCGAAATGCTATATTTTTTAAAAGGAATTGATCATGTATGATGAAAAATGTAAAATCACTTTTGATTTTTTTTTCCAGCCTCAATTGGCAGCACTAGCTTGGCAAAAACCCTCGACCCAATCCTGATATCAAGACCCTATTTGTTGACCATGCGTGTGTGGCTTCGAATGAAGCTCGAACTCCTCCTACAAATAGTTCTCTTGTTGGTGCACTTTTGAAAGGGGGTTCATTTCCTGTTGTTGGTGCACATGGTGTAAGTCATGACTACATTAGTTCAGAAATTAATTCCTGTAACTTGTAAATAATTTTTTCGGTTGAAAATTTCTTTTTCCTGGAATTAGCCATTACTTTAGCATGCATTCAACTATATTGCAGAGTTACTGTCAATCTAACATGCGTTATAAAATTTTGACTACAGCCATTCCAACCTGCATCCACTCATCCAAGTGCCCTTGCAGGATGGATGGTGAATTCTTTTCCTCCAGCTCCACATACTGTAGTGGCTGCCGCACCGTCTTCTCTGGTTTCACAACCACATCCAGGTGAACTGAGATGACCGTATTTTGTGTAGTAGATTAAGTTCCATATTTTGGTTTGCAAACATGTGGTAACATGCTTGACTTTAGGTTTTTCCCAGAAAGAGAGATGAGAAAAGATAGCATCTTTCTCAAAGATGATGAGCGTGCCAATATTTAAATAGGATGTAAGATTTTAATTGGTTTTTTGTTAAATGACTTCAGATGCTTTGCTAAAACACCCAAGGAATCCACCCACCAATAGTAATCCCGGATTGGATTCTCAATCTGCAGATTCTGAACATCTTGTGAAACGGATTCGTCCTCGTCAAACTGATGAGGTATGGACACAGGATGCAATAGTTTACGCTTTGAGATAGCATCCTTTCTCAAATTTGTCTCCGGGTAACGGAGGGGTTCAGCACGTATTGAAATGTTGCATAAATTGTTTTCTTCTGTAGCTTCCTTAGATTTCTTTGTGTCTTGGCTAAGATTCCAACGTTATAAAGGTGTTTGTTGGTTACGTTTGTATTGGGAATATTTGATGTAATTATTGATAGATTGTGCTGGTTGCTGAGTCTTCTGTTAAACGTTTCTCAACTTTCAACGAGTGGCGTTGGAGGATTATAGAGATCACTCACCTGTGCGTTAGTCAAGCACATGCACATACACAGACTTAGAGCTGCTAGATGGGTTTCAGCAGTGTGTTAAGTGTCTTGTGTTATTATGGAAATCACTAAACTGTGTGTTAGTGCACATGCACACACACATACTCAGAATTGCTTTGTGGGTTTCAGCAGTGTGTTAAGGGTGTTGTGCTTTTATTCCAAGATATCACTAGACTTATTTTCATCTCCATTATGTAATTGTAGGTGTCCTATCCAACTTCAATTCATCCTCCTAGCATGTACCTGCAATAAATTCCTAAAATTGTTTCAAGAACCTTTAACCAGGGTTCAAATGTTATGAGCATGGATTTTCACCCACTACAGCCAACGATACTACTAGGTGATCTATCTCTAATCTCTAAAATATATTGTTCAATGTGCCCCCAAATATTCACTATATTGAGTGTGCACATTGATTTATTTGTATGTCAAAAGTGTCTCTTCTTTTAAAACTTGAGCAGTGGACTCATCTACCTTATCTGCCAGTTGGAACGAATGTTGGTGATATTGGAATTTGCGATGTTGGTTCACGTGAAAGATTGGCTATCAGAGCCTTTAGTGTATGGGATATCTCAGCTTGAATTATTGAAATTTGTTGTAGAAGCATAGTTTCTGGCCTATTGGCTTCTTGGTGCTAAACCTGCTAATTCAAGGACTGATACCTCTTCCATACTGCACTATAACCAGGAGACCTGCTAATTCAAGGACTGATACCTCTTCCATACTGCACTGTCACAGCTTTAAGCATTTGTATTGTATTGTGCCCTGCAGACCCCAGCAGGGACTACCGCCACGGCAGTGGCTCTCTTGTTATAATAGTTGGAATATATGTTAACAAATAAGGATTGTGGTGCAACGACCATGTTGCATATGACGAACCACACCCCATAATGAAAATATTTACCATACGTGTTTTCAAACCAACTACTGAAACTTTGGTTTAAAATTTATTTTCGAAAACCACCGTCGATATATCACAACAAACAACACCAATTATGGATCTAACCCCCGCCTGGGGTATTATAAACCCAACGCCCAACCATTGACCCAAAAAACATTTTTGTTGAATTTTTTTCACAGACAAGCCCTTTTATATTTGCATTAGAGACTACTTTTCCTTTTTGAAGCGATATAAAGGTATTTTTGAGTGCTTCAAGAGCCTAGACAAGAGTTTTGAGGCATTCTAGATGCAATGGAAGCATCCATTTCTTTATTAGAGAAAACTATCTTTAGTCTATTCTCAGTGTGATTTTGGGAAAGGCTATGTCGACACTTCATAATGGAGAAGTCGAATTTATGCTTTTGATCACAACATGAGTACGAGTACCTATTGCCACATTCAGTGAGAGAGTCCTATTTGGCGCCATCATTTATTTGGGACTAATCTTATGAGTGAGATTTCTTAGAGAACGTTTCTTTGGAGAAACAATGACATTACAGAAGGAGGTTTACTCCATGAGATTTATGTTTTTACCACTGAGATCAATAAAGTGACCTAGCCATTGCAGCAGGGCTCATAGAGGTAGCCCAATGAAGGGGTTGAATTCCATTATGAACTTGTTGTTCTCGTCTTGATTTTAATCATTTTTGGATGAATATGTTTTTGTTTCTTCTTTAAGTTCATTTAAATTTAATTATGCATATTTAAATAAGTTATTAACTGAAGACCTAAGTTTCAAAGCTTGCAAAGTGTGAGAGGATGATCAAATCTATTTTTAGATCATGGAAAACCAAAGGAAGAAAACCATCATCTAATGTTCTCGTTTGATCCAATTCTTTTAATCAAAATCTTTATTTTACAAGGCATTGGACACCACTAGTGTGCAAGCCACAACTTGTTGATGACATGAGAAACCCTCACCTTAGGCTACAAACTTCCATAGGCCACCACTTCCTAAATGTTGCAGGTAACCACATGTTAGAAGCCACCACTCCCACAAATTCGCATGCCACTACCAGCTGGATGCTCCAACACCCAATAGTCTATCTAGCCATCACTAGATGGAACCAACTACTCCCAAGTTCTTAGGCCTTTACATGAAGGATCTTGCTACACCTTGAATTCATAAGCCAATCCTCACCCACTCAAGGCCCCAACCTTCTACTCCATTTTTGAATAAATGATATCTATTTTCATGTCAATGGAAGATATATTTTTTGTCATAAATGTACAAGTTGCTATAAACGATGCCACAAATATTTAACGGAACAACGTCAGGCTCCACTTCATCTATGAATTTTGCATTGATAGCGAATTTCAGTTTACACTTTCTCGTAACCCACAATTGTGCATTATCACATACCCATCCAAGTGGACACGGTTTATGATATGGAATAGTTTCCAAATTTAAACACTTGACAATGTTTTCAGAGATTAGATTGGCTTGAGAGCCGCTATCGAACAATGTATCAATCTTTTTATGTTTTCAGACCACCCTTATGTTAAATAGTTATATTCTCCTCTTTTCATTTTGAGTTTGATTTTGTGAGTTTGAAGAACTAGTGCTAGAAATGGATTATTTTCCTTTTAACCCCATGGTTGTGATTTTAGTTTCATCACCTGAATCGGATCCCAAATCCTGTAGAGTGGTTGCAATTGTCTTCTATTTTCCCTTGTTGTTGTTTCTTTTCGGTCTCATTTTGGGATGAAGCTTCCAATAGTGAGCTTCATCGTGACCCTCTCTAGAAAAGTGTTTGCATGTAACTTTCTCTATTTCTTTTTTGATAGACGCATTTTTCTTTTCCTTCCCTTTGAAATCCTTTTCTTTTCCTTTACTCGTAAATGGATTTTTACTACCTTCTTCTAGAGTGTTCTTCCCTCTTGCCTCAAGATGAGTGGTTTGCACACACACATCATCTAGATTATTGGGATTAAACATTAAGATAATATGCCTAAGGAAACTGCGTAAACCTCCTATGTAATTCAACAATGTGTCCTGTGATTGAAAATCCACACCTAACATCAAAGACATTTTTCTAAATTCTTGGGTGTAATCTTGCACATTTTGACATTTTAGCTATCTAAATTTCTTCCAATTCATGATGGATTTCTTCATATAAGCTAGAGGGTAGAATTGTCTTTTAATTGCAGCAATGAAATGATTTCAAGAAATTGATATCTTACCGTGTTTTTTAATCTACTCTTGGGTCTTTGATTCCCACCATACTAGTGTTGCACCCTCCATTCTCAAGGAAGCTAACTAAATATTTATGCCATCCTCTTGAAGGTTTTGAATCCTACAATACACCTCCAGCTGACAAATCCAATTATTAAGATTCTTTGCATTCACTTCACCATTATACATAGGCAGCTCGAATTTAACATCAAGTTTTAAAAAAAGTGATTTACCATTTCCTTTTGAAGTATGATGATGAGTACGAGTAAGGGCTGTGTTAGTGGAAGAGGGTGAAGAAGCTTGTGAAGAAGAAGATGAAGAAAACGGTGGAGAAGGTGGAGGTTTGTATCTATTTCCATTACTTCCTCCTAAAGATCCTTCTCCTTTGGGAGGTTTGGAACTTTCCCCTTGCAACATATTTTTCCTCTCTTTATTGAGGACCTTCACTATCTCTATCATATCAAACAAAGCCTTTCTGAAGGTCTTCTCATATTCTGTCATGTTTGTAGGTTCTCCATCATGAGACATGATCTCTAGAGTCTCAACTGCAACTTGAGGCTAAACTGGTGTTTGAGATTGTGGCAACCTTGCTCTTCTTCCCCTTGACCCAACTTTAGGGCTTCCAACAAGCTTTCCTTCACCTCTTTTGAGTTTTAATCTTGTAAGCATGACATAAACTTGCAAACAATTAAATCATTTTTTCACAAAGAAAACCTAGTGCTCTGATACCAAATTGATCTGATTTAGAATATTAGTTTCTAGTGCTAATATATTCCTTCGATTATAAACAAAATTATTTCATTGTGCTTAAGGATTCATGAATTTTTGCGAGTGAAATGAAGAGTTTTTATGTTAATTTTATGAGTAATTTAACATAAATCAAAAACTGAACAACAACTTATAACATGTATAGAACATCATAAAAAACACATTACAACAAGCGCATGATAAAGAAGTTCACCCCTCCTAGGCTACGTCTCCTTGATATATATCCATGTCTAATTTAATAAATTCACAATACCAAACATTAAACAACCATTATTCCATACCATGGAAAATGGAAAACCAAATCACATAAAGAGGACATTTTATGGTTTCCTTTTATCACTCAAATACAAAATATCAAAAAAGTGTTATAAAGGGTTGGTGGGTTTCTATCTGGCTCTTAGCTAAAACCGCAATTCAATTATTTATGTTTTCTAATCTATGTATTTCTACTTGCTTTCATACCTCTTTCACTTACATCTTTTATTCATATGATTAGTTTCATTTATATTTAAACTCATGTGTGACCCATTCATTTAGTTTTTCTTAATATACTTAAACAAATTAAATTAATAATTATGATATAATTAATTTTTATGCTTAAAACAATTTACCAAATATAAAGGATCATTAACCCAATTTCCATGGTTTCACCAAAAAATTATGAGTAGTTTCTAAATTCATTACGATTTGAATAAAAATTATAAAGGATTTTATATAAAAAATATTTCTATTTATGTGAATAGTAAAAGGAAATAAATATCTCTTCTTTGAACAATGAGTTTGATCATGATGGATGTCTCTCATTGCTCATGTATTTTGCGATTTGACTAACAATCTAGAGAGGCAAGTGCAACATGTACACTAATAACCGGGAAAATTAAAATAACAATTAATGAAAAAACAATTGATTGGAAAGTAATAGTCATTGTTGTCATCTTACAAGCTCACAATAAGGGAGGGATGCCATTACCTGTGTGAGCCCTCTCGTCCACACTAGCAATTGACATGGACCCCACTAGACATTTCATGTGACAGGTGTCCATCATGTGCAACCACGCATCGTGGTTGGTGGGAGTTATTAATATTCACACTTTCGACTAGTTTAGGGTTTACTGCAGACGGTTTTGTGAGTTGTGTTTCAGGTCCCGTGTTATCTTTTCCAGGCCCGATGTGTTGGAATTTAGCTCCGCTGACAATTTTTGTTTTGGCTCAAATTCCTATTTGCCTAGTCTGCCATTGTTGAGATGAGGTTCCAACAATGTTGTTTGTAGAGTTGGGATTTGGGTTTGTGGTTTCGCCTTTGTTTGTTCACTTGGTCCGCTATTGTAGTGTTGCTCAGCCATCATTGTTGTTTGCAGAGGTCATTGTTGGGTTTATCTTTTTGCCTTTATCTATTCACCATCCACCATTGTAGCAATGCTCAGTCGACATTGTTTTTTGCAGAGGTTGGTTTCGGGTTTGTGGTTTCACCTTTGCCTCTTCACCTAGTCTTTGGGGGTTTTGTGGTTATTTGTTTGATGCTTTTCCTTGTTTACGAAGGAATCAGTGGGGGGTTCATTCAATGCATGTTCTTGTTTGTGAAGGAGCCATTTGGAGATTCGAGCAAGTTCAGTGGTCGACTGGTGAGTTTCTATAGGTTTTTTGAAAAATTGGCTACAATGTTTGTGTTTATTGTTCACTTTTCTCTATTTTTATTGTAAGTAATGTGTATCACTGACATTGAAGAGGTTTGATGATGTTTGGGGTGACATTTGGACATGGTGGTGGCTTCTGTAGTTCTCTCATAGGATTCTAAGTCCTACAAGTTAGCCACTCTGTGTTTTTTAACACTTGAATTCGCTGTCGAGAATTTAATTTAGCTCTATTTACAGTTTTGTGTTTATCAACACTTTATTGTTGTTTTCCATAGCTCTGTTAACTCTATTATATATTTTTGTGTAGCCTTGTTAGCTATGTTTGCGTAGCTCTTTTTGCATGGTTATTGGGTTCGGGTCTTGTTATGCCCTCTACTCTTGCTGAATTGAAATTGGGGATTTGTGATTTAAGGGGTTGTTGTAGTTTGTTTGCAGTGTCATTGGGTTTGGGTCTTGTTGTGCCCTCTACTATCGTTGAAGCGAAATTGGGGCTTTGGGATTTAATGGGTTATTGCAATTTGTTTTTATGGTTATTGGGTTTGGATCTTGTTGTGCACTCTATTATCGCTCAATCGAAATTGGGGCTTTGGGATTTAAGGGGTTATTGAAATTTGTTTGTGGGGTTATTGGGTTTTCCAGGTATTGTTGTTCCTTCTACTATCGCTAAATCGAAATTGGGACTTTTGGATTTAATGGGTTATTGTATTTTTTTTGTAGGGTTATTGGATTTGGGTCTTGGTGTGCCCTCTGCTATCGCTCAATAGAAATTAGGGATTTGGGATTTAAGTGGTTATTGCAGTTTTTTTAGACTCTGATTTAGCCTTTACATTTGAAGGACTATACTTGCTTTTAATTCTCGATCTAAGGTGAATAATTTCTCATAGCTTAAGTTAGATTTATTACTGTTCTTATGTCCCTTGTTAGCTTTGCACATCAGTGTTATTAATGGAAATTGATTTAAAATTTATATGGAAGAATTATGTACCTGTTCTTCAATATTTTTTTCATCTAAATAACTACTCAGAGTTTGAATTGGATTTATCCAAGTCACCTACTAAAGGGAAACCTCCCTACTCGTGGTTGTGGTGACAATAAGCCACACCTCATATTGTTGTCCTCTAGTCTATTTATTTCCTTGTGAGCTTCCCCTCACAAAACCTGATACATTTTGGAGCAACATGACATATAAAGAAAATAAGGTTTATGATTAGAAACATTATAGTAAATGATATATTTCCATGTCTAATTTAATAAATTCAAAATGCCAAACTTTAAACAACCATTATTCCATACCATGGAAAATGCAAAACCAAATCACATAAGAAAAAGATATTTTATGGTTTCCTTTTATCACTCAAATACAAAATACCAAAAAAGTGTTAAAAAAGTTGATGTGTTTGTATCTCGTTCTTAGCTAAAATTACAATTCAATTATTTATATTTTATTTTCTATTTATTTCTACTCACTTTCATCCCTCTTACACTTACATCTTGTATTAATATGATTGGTCTCATTTATCTTCAAACTCAAATGTGAACCCATTCATTTAGTTTTTATTAATATAATTAAACAAATTAAATTAATATTTATCATATACTTGTTTTTTATTCTCAAAATAATTTACCAAATATAAAGGATCGTTGCCCCAATTTCCATGGTTTCTTCAAAAACTTATGAATAGTTTCTAAAGTATCTAAATTTATTATGATTTTGAATAAAAATTATAAAAGATTTTGATTAATACATTTGATATAAAAACTATTTTATTTATCTGAATAGATAAAAGGAAATAAATATTTCTTCTTTTAATAATGAATTTGACCATATAGATTTCTCTCATTATTCATGTGTTTTGCTATATGATCAATAATCTAGAGAAGCAAATGCAACATGTACACTAATCACCAATAAATAAAATGACAATTGATTGGAAAACATAGTCTTGGTTGTGATCTTACAAACGGACACTATACCATCAAATCCCCAATTTTCAAATATGATCAAATACACTATAAAAAAAACCATAAATTAAACTAGCTTTTAAAAC
>APFE030025572.1:79246-91060 GCA_000404065.3 Pinus taeda | reverse complement strand
TGTGAGAGGAGAAGGAAATTCATTTCTTTTTCCATTCCAAATGGTTTTCTTTTAGATTCATTCGCGATATAAATTTCAATTTCAATTACACACAATATGTGAAATTTTCAATATTCTCTAGTTAATTGGAAATCAAAATTCAAACATTAATTTTATTCATGTCCTTTAAAACAATTAAAATCATA
Organism: Pinus taeda; assembly: GCA_000404065.3. NCBI lineage: Eukaryota > Viridiplantae > Streptophyta > Pinopsida > Pinales > Pinaceae > Pinus > Pinus taeda. Next base: position 90,875 of record APFE030025572.1, on the reverse strand, counting down.
ACCCGGACATAGCTCCCAATGGTTAATTGGAAATCAAAATTCAAACATTTATTTTATTCATGCCCTTTGCAACAAGTAAAATCATAATCCAGACATAGCTCCCAATCTCCTTTCAGTTTTGCATATAAAGGAAATTAAGGATGGAATAAGGTTGGAATTTTAAAAGACTCACTCACAATTTTCACACCTTCCTAACTAGAAAAAATCTTGACAAAATTTTAAACCATATTTAATGAGCAAATCACCCCCTAAATAATTTCCCGTCAAATTCCATCGCTCGGGCTTCGACTAAAATTGTTGGATTTTTACCCTTTTAGATATTTATCCTATTCTTACCCATCTCAAGTAAACAATTGTTGGAAAACAATGATAATTCCAACCACTGCCATTAATGTAGTAGCTGGACACCTCCAGAATTCAGCAGGTAGATTCTTCTAGAATTCGGCGGATGCATTGACAAATAGATAGCTTCCTGGGGAACCCACCTCCCCACCGAACTCTAGAAGTTTCTTTGTTGTGTATAAATACCTATTCACCATCGAATGAAGGTAAGTGTTCTGAGTTTTGTGTGTTCATCTCTGAAGTTCTTCGCTCTCTGATTTGGTATCAGAGCCTGTTTGAGGTTGAGTTGTGAAGAGCTATGAGACAGCTCAATGAGTGCTAGTAAAGAGTCGTGAGTGTGGGTGATAGAGTTCTATTTTCTGGTATGTGTGAATATTGGTGAGGCTGCTTTGTGCTTGTTGGCCATCAGATTGGTCCGTTGGATGAAGAACTAGAGACTGCAACCGAGTGTCTTGTTTGTTGCTAGGAACTCCATGGTGGGGTGAGGGTCGTGCGGTGACTAGAGACGCGTGTGACAGTAGCTGCTCACCTGTAGAATGAGCTGTGGTGCAGTGGAAGTGTGGAAGGGCAATCCTGGACGAATGATTGTGTGTAAGTTTTTTTTTAAATTGCAGTCCATCTGATGTATTGATTTGCTGGTTATGGGATGAATTATTTATGTTGTTTTTTTGTGCAAGACTAACTTAATCAGATGATTTTATACTATCTAAAATGTCTTTTGGAAGTGAAGTGAAGTGTTGTAGAGGCGTTTTTTGAGAATAAGCAGAGAAAGGCACAAAGAAGACGTGCAGGAGATGGACCAGTGATACCATGTGGATTGGTCAAGTGGACGATTCATGAGGCAGTTCCAGCCAATGTGAATGCGAATGGCATCTCTGCAAAATTCGAAAACAATTTTTTGACTGTGATCTCTGAGGTGAGGTTGTGTGATCTCTGATCTCTGTTTAAGTGTGCGTTCTTTGTTTCTATGGGAGTGATATTGGTAAATTTCAGTTCTATTTGGATATGCTGAATGAGTGTTGAAGAAGTTCTAGAACAATGCCACTATAAAAGCATTGGAATGGGAGCTCATAGATTGGCCAATTATCGCTTATCCGAGGGTGGATTGTTCGTGAGAATAAGCTAGATTTATTTTTGGTGGTTAATATACGGTGAACTGTTGTACCCTGCTACAACACCTTAACTAATATAAATTTAATTTTTTCACTAGAGTTTAAAAAAAAAGGGAAGAAGGAAAGGCAGCCATATATTGGATAAAAAAAAATTTCTTGAGGATTTATATTTGTAAAAATTAGTAATTTTTTGGTGATTGGTAAGGTGAAAATAAGTAACAATGGCTAATATATTGGTAGAATCTTATTTATCTGAATCTAACAAGTTAGATGGTGAAAACTATGCAAATTGGAAGTTTAAGTTGTAGACTTTGATGGAAGGCAACAATACATGGGCGATTGTGTCTGGAGCTGAAGTTAAGCCAGTAACCCCTCAAGCCACATATGCTGCAATTCAAGATTGGGAGCGAAGGGAAAACAAAGAAAATGTGCTTTTGTGGATGACAGTTAAGGACAACATTATTCCACATATTAGAGAGTGCAAAACATCCAAGGAGACATGGGACACTGTCAAAAATTTGTATGAGACGAAGACTACAAATCAAATATTGTATTTAAAGAGTAAGCTTCTTTCAATTAAGATGGAAGAAAATGAAAGTGTTAGTGATTTCATTTCTAGAATTAAAGATCTATAGGATAAACTAGAGGACATTGGTGAATCAATATTTAATACAGACTTGGTTACTGTGAAATTATTTGGAATGCTTGATGAATATCAAATGTTTATAACTGGTCTTTCAGCTAGAGAGAAGGCTCCTACTTTTGATGAGTTGGTAGGTATACTTATGCAAGAAGAAGAGCGGAGAAGAACCATTAAACAGAAATCTCCTAATTCAGATTTAGCATTAATGGCCAAAGGGAAGAAGTCCTTCAGAGGTAAACAGTGGGAGAAAAATAAAGGCAAAAAGCCACAGGTAAAATCATTTCAAGGTACCCCTTTACCAAGTACAAATGCCAAATCAAGTAGAGATGATGTGTGTTATTACTATGGAAAAGTTGGTCATTTTGCTAAGAATTGCATAAAAAGGAGGTCTGATCAATTTAAACAAAGAAGGCATTCAGGAAATTATGTTGATAGAGATGAAGCAATTAGTCAAGATGTTAGCAATCTTAAATTGTTTGTGTCCAATGCTGCTTTATCAGTAGAAACTGATGATGATAATGCTTGGTTTATAGATTCTGGTGCATCAATCCATATGTCATGCAAAAGAGATTGGTTTGATACTTATCATGAGATTAATAAGGGTGGTCACATCTATTTAGGAGATAATAGATCACATGAAATTAAAGGATATGTAATATAAGTGTTATGATGCCTAATCGACAAGAAAAACAAATTCAAAATGTGGTGTATGTTCCTGGATTAAAGAAGAACTTAATTTCAGTCTCTGCTATCACAGATCAACATTTAAAAGTTTAATTTGTAAAATCACATTATCTCGTAAAGGATGTGCAGGATAACTACAAAGTTGTTGCAAAAGGAATGAGAATTGGAGGCTTATACAAGTTAGATGTAATGAAGAATGGGCATCAAGCTTTGGCATCAACAAGAATGTCAACTATAGAACTTTGGCATCAAAGGTATGGACACTTAAATCATAATGACATAATGTTACTACAAAAGAAATTGATGGTAGAAGGTCTTCCAATTATTAAGGGTGAACACTTTGAATGTGAAGGTTGTGCACTAGGAAAACAACATAGGGAAGAATTTCCTGTGCATGAAAATAGAAGAAAACATGAAATACTTGAACTAGTGCATATTGATGCATGTGATCCAATGCAAACTAAGTCACTTAGTGGAAGATATTATTTTCTTATATTTATTGATGATAGCACTAGATACACCTGGGTGTACTTTATAAGAAACAAAAGTGACGTGTTTGAATACTTTAAAGAATTCAAGAGTATGGTTGAAAAGCAAATAGGAAAGAACATTAAAATTCTTCGATCAGATAAAGGTGGTGAATACACTTCAGGAGCTTTTATCAAATATTGTAAACAAAATGGAATTATGCAAAAAATTATAGTGCCACATACACCTCAACAAAATGGAGTAGCTGAGAGAAAGAATAGAACATTAGTTGAATGTGTACGAAGTATGATAAAAGGTAAAGGAATTTCTAATAGTTTTTGGGCTGAAACCATTAATACAACCGTATATCTTAAAAATAGAAGCCCTACTAAGTATCTTGAACACAAAAAACCATTTGAAGCATTTTATGGTTTTAAACCCAAAGTTAGTCATTTAAGGATATTTTGATGCAAGGCCTTTGCTCATATTCCTAAAGAGGATAGGAGAAAGTTAGATGCCAAAGCCATCAAATGTATCTTTATTGGATATTGCACTGTTCAAAAAGCATATAAAATGTATGATCCAAGTACTCACAAGGTCTTTGCAAGTAGAGATGTTATATTTCATGAGCATGTAAATAAACAAATAAAAGAAGATGAACATAATACATGGCAGTCTTCTTATGAAAGCTTTAAGGAAGAAGAAGTTGTGGAATCGGCTCAAGATCCAGAACACAAGGACATTCCAAAAGACACATCAAGGAATCGAAGTCCACAAAGAAGTAATGAAGGCACTCCACGGAGAAGAAAAGGAGAAGGTACTCCACAAAGTAATGAACCTCTAAGAAGGTCAACACGACAAATTCAAGCCCCCATAAAGTATAAAGATTATGCTTTAATGTCTCAAGTAATGACTGTTTTTGAGTCCTTAAATTATGAACAAGCCAAAAAATCAGAAAGAATGGATGGAAGCTATGAAAGAAGAGTGTGAATCTATAATGAAAAATGAAACTTGGGAATTAACAAAATTACCTGAAAATAAAGTCCCCATAGGATCAAAATGGTTGTACAAGACAAAATTTAATGCAGATGGTAGCATAGACAAGTATAAGGCAAGATTGGTTGCAAAAATTTATTCAGAAAAAGAAGGTATAGATTATGAAGATACCTTTGCTCCAGTTGCAAAAATGAATACAATCAGAATAATGATAGCATTGGCAACTAAATATGATTGGAAGCTACATCAATTAGATGTAAAGGCAGTTTTTCTAAATGGTGACTTAAAAGAAGAAATTTATCTTGTTCAACCAGAAGGATTTGTAAAGAAGGGTCAAGAACATCTTGTATGTAAGTTAAAGAAGGCCTTATATGGACTAAAACAGGCCCCCAGATATTGGTATGAGAAAATCGACAAATTCTTCTTTTAGCAAGGATTTAAAAGGAGTAAAAATGATCATAATTTGTATGTCAAGATAGACAAAATTGGGGATATAGTATTACTTTCTATATATGTTGATGATCTAATAATAACAGGGAGTGCTGATAAATTGCTTACAAATATAAAAATAAAGTTATGACAGGAATTTGAGATGAAGGACCTTGGTGAGACGCACTATTGTCTAGGTCTTGAAGTATGCAGAAATAATGGAAAAACCTTAATCACGCAAAGCAAATATACAAATGAAGTACTAAAGAGATTTCATATGAATGGATGTAAAGCAGTAAGTACTCCATTGGAACAAAATATCAAATTAAGGAGTGATGATGGAACAAAAGAGGTGAATGGAACATTGTATCAATAATTAGTGGGAAGTTTGAATTATCTCACTACCACCAGACCAGACATTGCTTATGTAGTAAGCATACTTAGTCAATTCATGGCTAAGCCTCATGAAAGCCATTGGATAGTTGCAAAAAGGGTCCTTCGATATTTAAAGGGAACTATCAATTTTGGTATTGAATATACTAATGCTTGTAATGTTGAATTGACAGGTCATTCTGATTTTGACTAGGCTAGAAATCTGGATGACAGGAAATTCACCACTGGATACGTGTTCAACATAGGCTCGAGAGCTATATCATGGAGTAGTAAGAAACCGGCAACTGTTTCCTTGTCATCAATTGAAGCAGAATATAAAGCATTATGTAGTGGCACCTGTGAGGCTATATGGCTCAGAAGAATACTTGAAGATGTTGGTGAAGGTCAACAAGAACCTACAGTGATCAGATGTGACAATCAAAGCACCATCAAACTGGGGAACAATCCTGTATGTCATGCAAGGTCAAAACATATAGACACACAATATCATTTTGTAAGAGAAAAGGTCCAATCAAAAGAAATTTCTCTAATGTACTGTAATACAAATGAGAATGTAGTTGACATATTCACTAAGCCTCTTGGGAAGGAAAAATTTGAGTTTTGTAGAAGTAAGTTATGTGTTGTAGAAAATCAAGATTATATTGTAAGCCTAGCTGAGACTTAGACCAACAGGCATGACAATTAAGAGTATAATGTCTTGTATATTGTGCTATAGTATATTTGTTATATGGTTGGAATTAAGGGGAGTGTTGGAAAACAATGATAATTCCAACCAGTGCCATTAATGCAGTAGTTGGACACCTCTAGGATTCAAAAGGTAGCTTCTTCTAAAATTCGCCAGATGCATTAACAAATGGATAGCTTCCTGGGGAAGCCATCGCGCCACCGAACTCCAGAAGTTTCTTTGTTGTGTATAAATACCTATTCACCATCGAATAAACGTAAGTGTTCTGGGTTTTGTGTGTTCATCTCTGAAGTTTTGTGCTCTCTGATTACAATCCCATATCCATATCTAGCTCCTCCCTTCAACTCCGTTCCAACCTCCATCCCGCCCCGCCGCCACTGTTTCCTCCCTTGCACTTGTGTGCCATGTTACCTATGGTCGATCCTTTCTCTGAATTGCAAGCGAAGGAGGGGGAAGTTAAGAAGAGCCCGAGCTCCACGGAGTCTGTAGGCAGCGCGGTCATATGCGTGAGAGGCCTCTTCAGCGGTATTGAAAGTTCCAAGCCAAACCCGAGCACCCTTCATGGTGGGATCTCTGATTTTTGTTGTGAATTTTCCCCACTGCCGCCGCCTCACTCCTCTGTAATTCATGGCACTTATCTCTCTCCTCTTTCCATTCTCCCGCTCTCGTGGTTGTTGCTTTACCTGAAACGCCTCTGCTCCTTTCATAACTGAGCATCTTGGGGAAGAGGAAGAATAGTTATGTTGTGTAAATTCATTCTCATTCTCTTCTCATGTTGTTTTGCTGACGATATTTTGGCATGAGGCCCTAGTCACTATGGGATTGGCTTGGGTATCATGATCATGATTATCAATATTAATATAACCGCCACTCTCAACAACAGTTGGGGGTGAAGAACAACGGCGAAGTTCCCTCAATATCAATATCAATATCGTCCTCCACTTCCAGCAAATGGTGACGAATCAACTCCAACATATCCATGTTCATGCCTGTGCTCACCCCTCATGCAACGACCATCAAGATCCAAACCACAATAATACTCTCATACAGATAGTTTGATTTCTATATACTCGCAGCGGGTAGTATTGACTATTGACTATTGACTATTGAGTTTACTATTATCAAAACAATTTTAAATATGTTTAAATTAAATTAATAATTGGACTTTCTTAATATCAAAGAAGTTTTGTATATATATATATATTTTTTTGGGTTATAATTTTATATATATTTTTATTTAGGGCAGATTTGGGCCTAAATGCAACTTCATCTAAAAATATTTCCTCGATTCTAAAATATATTCTATTCCGATAAGTTTAACAAATATTCCGATACCACAACTTGTATTCTCACATTTTCATGTAAAATATAATATGGGGACATGGTAAAATAATATCGAGCAATTTAAGGCATGCGCTGAAATATCAAACATTGAAATCGTATACAGAGCACGATTAATCCAATTTAATTTTATATTCCTACGTCATACGATTAATCCAATTTAATCTTATATTCCTACGTCTTCTTAAAATTTCTGGTTAGAGTTGCAACGTAAACAACCTACTCTACGCAACAGTCACAATTTGAACGGAATTATGATCAACATTTTTGTCTTTTTAATAGCGTTCAAGGTTTTCTATTTGCCCTGATTCTGTGCTTAGTTCAAGATTTTCTATTTGTCGTGATTCTGGTGCTTAGTGCCCACGGAAAGTGTCCACGGAATACAAATAAATAAGGCCGCAAATTTAAAATAATGTACTGTTTTAGGACCCTATGGCAAAGTGTGGTGATATTAATATCCCTTAGGATGCTTAAAATATGGAATATAGAAAATTTGGTTTGTGTGGATATTTTATATTTTATTTGGTTTAAGCCTTAAGGTAATCTTAGTCTTTGTGTGAAAAGTGCTAGTTTGCCGTACGCTTCAACATGGGTTTCTTAAAGGCTTATTTCTTCAACATGGGGTTTCCTCTTAAAGGCTTATTGGTATATATTATTTGGAAGTTTTTTTTTTTTTTTTTGGCTTTTTGGCTCTCTGAGTGTAGGCGAGTCATTTTTTCTTACTATTTCTCAAGCCTTAGATCAAGTTGTGCCCTAATTACACATATTGGAGGAATCAAATTGGCTTATTGTGCTTGTTAAAACTTGTTCTTAAGTAGTGTTATTTTCCATGAGTCTGTCTTATCACCTTATTGCCCTTGTACTTAGCATATTTATCCAAGTGACCTACTAAAGGGAAGCCTCTTACCATATTTGTCCAAGTGACCTATTAAAGGGAAGCCTCCCTACTAGTGAAAGTCCACAAAAGAGCAGAAGGTAGTGGTTGTGGTGACAATGAGCCACACTTCATATTGTTGTCTTTTAGTCCATTTTTGTAGAATTCCCATGGTGATCAATAGATTATGCAATATACTAAAGAAAAATACAAAATCTACGTCACTTAATTGATTTTGAGCGAGATAAAATAAAACACATATAACAGATGAAGAAAAATCAATCACACATGAACACATAAGAATACTCTAGGGAAAGTCTCATCTAAAAAACCCCGATCTTTGTATTATGATACAAGTGGAAATATGTTCAGATTACACAAAGCATCAGCTCACAAGCTATCATGCTCTCAGTACAATCCAACAATACAGCTCACAAACTGTGTAGACACAAGATATGCCTTCCCTCAGCCCTCCAAGCCTCCTATTTCTTTGGGAAATTTTCATTGGGGTCCAATGCTGCCACCTGTGTGAATTGGCCTCATCACACACTCATCAAACCCAAAAGTAACTGGGCAATCTCCAAGGAATGAATTCCTTCTGCATGCAAGAGATATCCTCCATGGAATATTCCTCCAACTGATAATACACTGTCCCATCATCTAATGTCAAGTGGGTCTCTATTTGAACTGACATGCATGAGTTATTTATGAGAGAATATTTAGTTATCTGAAGTGCAGTAGTTACGTGCATGCATGCATTAACTAACTGAACTTACAGTTAATTCAACAAATTATTTGAACTAATCTAACTGGATTTAACTCAATTAACTAAGCTAACTAATTACAACTTATCCTTATCTCCTTTAATCAAGGGATAACTTCCTCAATCAATAGAAAAATTGTTACATGTTTTCCGATAGACTTTATGTTTGATTTTCTACAACTAATTAACTCAAGATGAATTGCTAAGATCAAATTCTAAGGACTAACTAAAATTGGAATGTATCCCGAAATACTATTTATAACAATGCTAATTTTAACATCTCTATTTTTAGCATTTCTTGTTGCTATTTTCAACTATTTATTTTCTTGTGAGTTTCCCCTCACAAAATCTTATACATTTTGGAGCAACATGACATATAAAGAAAATAAGATTTATGATTATAAACATTATAATAAATGATATATATCCATGTCTATAATAAATTCAGAATACCAAACTTTAAACAACCATTATTCCATACCATGGAAAAACCAAAACCAAATATGGTTTCATTTTATCACTCAAATACAAAATATCATAAAAATGTTCAAAAAAGTTGATGTGTTTGTATCTGGTTCTTACCTAAAACTGCAATTGGATTGTTTATGTTTTACTTATGTCTTGTATTCATATAATTAGCCTCATTTATATTCAAACTCAAATGTGAGCCCATTCATTTAGTTTTTATTAATATAATTAAACAAATTAAATTAATTCATATAATTAATTTTTATTCTCAAAATAATTTACCAAATATAAAAGAGCATTGCTCCAATTTCCATGGTTTTTTAAAAAATTTATGAATAGTGTTTAGAGTATCTAAATTCATTATGATTTGAATAAAAATTATAAAATATTGTGATTAATACATTTTTATAAAAATAAATTTATTTATCTGACCACATAAAAGGAAATAAATATTTCTTCTTTGAACAATGAATTTGATCATGATGGATTTCTCTCATTGTTTATCCATTTTGCTATTTGATTAATAAGATTATTGTTTATGTATTCTTCTATTTGACCAATAATTTAGAGAGGCAAGTGCATCATGTACACTAATGGCAAGTAAATAAAATGTGTTCATTTATTTTGCTATTTGACCAATAATCGGAATTGCAACATGTACACTAATCACAAGTAAATAAAACGTATTCATATATTTTACTATTTAATCAATAATCTAAAAAGGGAAGTGCAACATGTACACTAATCACAAGTAAATAAAATAACAATTAATGCCCACCCAATTGATTGGAAAACATAGCCATGGCTGTCCTCTTACAAACTCCCACTATACCATCAAATCCCCAATTTTCAAATGTGATCGAATACACTATTAAAAAAAGCGCATAAATTAATCTAGCTTTTAAAACTTTTTCAATTTTTCAATTTGATATTTGAATGTGAGAGGAGAAGGAAATTCGTTTCTTTTTCCATTCCAAATGGTTTTCTTTTAGATCCATTAGCCATATAAATTTCAATTTCAGTTACACACAATATGTCCAATTTTCGATATTCTCCGGTTAATTGGAAATGAAAATCCAAACATTTATTTTATTCATGCCCTTTGGAACAAGTAAAATCATAATCCAGACATAGCTCCCAATCTCCTTCGTTCAGTTTTGCATACATAAGGGAGATTAAGGATGGAGATGCCGCAAGGGGCCTCAGCTAAAATTGCTGGATTTTTACCCTTTTAGGTATTTATCCTATTTTCACAATCCCAAATCCAGCTTCTCCCTTCGACTCCGATCCGACGTTCATCCCGCCCCGCTGCCACTGTTTCCTCTTTTGCACTTGTGTGCCATGTTACCTACGGCCGATCCTTTCTCTGAATTGCAAGCGAAGGAGAGGGGGAAGTTCAGAAGAGCCCGAGCTCCACGGAATCTGTAGGCAGCGCGGTCATATGCATGAGCAGCCTCTTCGACGGTGTTGAAAGTTCCAAGCCAAACCCGAGCACCCTTCGCGGCGGGATCTCTGATTTCTGCTGTGAATTTTCCCCACGGCCGCCGCCTCACTCCTCTGTAATTCCTGGCACTTGTCTCTCTCTTCTTTCCATTCTCCCGCTCCCGTGGTTGTTGCTTTACCTGAAACGCCTCTGCTCCTTTCATAACTGAGCATCTTGGAGAAGATGAAGAATGGATCTGTTGTGTAAATTCATTCGCGTTCTCTTTTAATGTTGTTCTGCTGACGATATTTTGGCATGAGGCCCTGGTCGCTCTGGCATTTGCTCGGGTATCATCGTCATGATCATCAATATTAATGTAATCGTCACTCTCAATGGCGGTGGGGGTGAAGAACAAAGGCGAAGTTCCCTCAATATCAATATCTATATCTATATTGTCCTCCACTTCCAGCAAATGGTGGCGAATCAACTCCAACATATCCATGTTCATACTTATGCCAGTGCTCACTCCTGCAACGACCATGAAGGTCTCTGGCGAATCACAATAATACGTTCATACAGATAAATTGATTTCTATATACTCGCAGGCAGGATTATAAAGAAAACATTTTCATGTTTGAATTGTCGCACCCAGTAGTATTGACTATTCAGTACATTGCATGCTGCCAATGCGCATTTTCGTGAGCGCGTTGCATTCTACCAATCCACAGCTGATTTTGTCATGTTCTCATTGATAGATTCTTCGCAATATTCCTTGTCCTTATCCTTTAATGTTAACGACGGATTCTTGGAATTTTTGGAAATAAGAGGTGAAATAATTCACATTTTATGGCTAATTTAAATTCTAGAGATTTAATGGATATAAGTCTTCACTTCCGTCTTTATTTTTTTTTATTAATATAAATTTTTGAAATCTGATAAATATAAACTAAATTTATACTTTGACTTCGCTATTATGAAAGCAGTTTTTTATATATTTATTTTTTTAAA
>APFE030025572.1:5704-78903 GCA_000404065.3 Pinus taeda | reverse complement strand
ATTTCCTGGATTCTAAAATAGTTTCTATTCTGCAACCAGATAAGTTTAGCAAATATATTTAAAATATTCCAAAATCTGGAAATATCTTAAATCCAACTTGATTTCAAAATATTTCCTGGATTCTAAAATAGTTTCTATTCTGCAACCAGATAAGTTTAGCAAATATATTTAAAATATTCCAAAATCTGGAAATATCTTAAATCCAACTTGATTTCAAAATATTTCCTGGATTCTAAAATAGTTTCTATTCTGCAACCAGATAAGTTTAGCAAATATATTTAAAATATTCCAAAATCTGCCATGAATTTAGGGTTAGATACCACAGCTTGTATTCTCACATTTCATTTAAAATATAACATGAGGACATGGTAAAATAATATGGGGCAATTTAAGGCACGCGTATGCTGAAATATCAAAGATTGAAATGGTATGCAGAGCACGATTAATCCAATTCAATCTTATATTCCTACGTCTTCTTAAAATTTCTGGGTAGAGATGCAACGTAAACAAGCTACTCGACGAAACAGTCACACGTGAATGGAATTATTATCAATGTTTTTGTCTTTTTAATAGCGTTCAAGGTTTTCAATTTGTCGTGATTCTGGTGATTAGGTGCCCACGGAAAGCATCCACGGAATACAAATAAATAAGGCGGCAAATTGAAAATAATGTACTCTTTTAGGACCTCATGGCAAAGTGATGATATTAATATCCCTTGGAATTTTGGGATGCTTAAAATATGGAATATAGAATATTTGGTTTGTGTCGATATTTTACCTTTGAACTACTAAAACCACCTCAAATGATCACACATGTTTTGTTTAAGGTATTCTTAGTCTTTATGTGTGAACATTATCAATATTACTAGGTTTTGATAAGTCTCGAGGCTTTAAGATGATTCAAATTTTTTAAGTGTAGTGCTAAAAGGTAGTTTTTGGACATTTTACCTCAAACATATCCACCGAATTGGAATATGGTTTAGTGTAGAATTGAGTGGAAAAATAGTAGGTGTGGTTTTGAGGTTATAAATATGATCTATCGGGGAAATTTAGGTTGTCCGCATTTAATGAATCATCTAGGTAAATAAATTCAACAAAGATATCTTTAACCACTATATATGACCACTTGTGGCTATGCTTGGCCTTGGACATTTTGAGGGTATCCTTAGACTGAGAGTAGGGATATCACTGAATTGGGAGGTTTTTTAATCACTAAACATTGGTCTCAAGGCCCACCAGATCTTTGATGGAGGAAACCAAGCCTTGGTCCCTAATGAAATATTTTAGGTATTCAATGTAATAAATAACACATGGAACCACCACATATGAACTCCCAAAATTATCCTTGGTGTCCAAATGGGGATATTGATGACAATATGAGGTTTTCAGCAGTACGTATCGGTCTTAGAGCCTTGGACACATGGAACCACCACATATGAACTCCCAAAATTATCCTTGGTGTCCAAATGGGGATATTGATGACAATAGGAGGTTTTCAATAGTACGTATCGGTGTGAGAGCCTTGGATATAGCTTTGGAATGAATCAATGGATTGATTCCCTAAAGTAAGATTCTAGGAATCTATGGCTAAGAATGATGATTGAAACTACTACATTATACTTCTCAAAGTTATCTTCTAAGTGTAAATATGAATAGAACTTGGATATTTTGATCACTACGTGTCATTTGACATAATTAGTTGAAGAACCTAGAGATTGGGTAGCCAAAAAAGCTACTAAACATCCATGGACATGAAAAACACCATAAACCACCACACAATACCTCTCAATCAAGTTATCCTTACCTCTAAGTGGGGATATGGGTGTTATTAGGATGATTTTGATATTAATTATGACTAACTACACTTAGGTATGATTTAGGTAGAAACCTAAGCCTTATGCCCTAAAGGAAGCTTGTAACCATCCAAGTTTAAGAATGGTACCTTGATCTATTGGAAGTGTGAAGAACACTAAGAAGGGGGAGAGGTGAATTACTATTGTCCTGTGAATCCCTTAATTATTCTTTTTTCCTTTTCTTCACACAATTACTGAATATGCATTAATCAACCAATAACATATATAAACAACACATGCATAATTATAAGCATAAGAAGTGACCATCATAAGCAAAAGTAACCATGTGTTGCAACATGTCAACAAAAAAAAATGCACATCATTAAACATAAAGACTCCGGAGGTTAGGTGGAATGTTCCAAGTGGATCCTCAAATTTCTCAAAATTCAAAGTTATCAAATGGAGTTGAAACTAGGCTCAATGCGTAGTTCTCGTGATCCTCAAACCAACACAACTTCAATGGAAAAAGAGGACATCGTATGACAAAGTTACAACAAGTCAAAGTTTAGGTCCAAATATGGAAAAAATCAACATGTCAAAGTTAAAGTCAATGCTCATGATTCGAGCGGTCAACATCAGGTTCCGGGCTCATGGTTCTAGGTGACACATGGTGCATCTAGAGACCGACAAGTGTCGTCGTGTGGTTCATGGGGTGTGGCTCAATGCTCATGATTTGAGTGGTCAACGTCAGGTTCCAAGCTCATGATTCCAGGTGACACATGGTGCGTCTAGAGACTGACAAGTGTCATCGTGTGGTTTGTGGGATGTGTTCCAGTGGAATTGAGCCACGGGGCCCAATCAAAGGGCAACACATGGACCAATCCAATGAGGCCACATAGCCTTATGGGTTAGAATGAAATTATTGTTTGAGCATTGCAAGGGTAGAACTCCTAACCTGTTGTCTAGGAATTACATGCCTCATCGCTAGGCTACCAGATCGTTTTTGATATGGCGAGGCTCCACCAAATTATATGTTAGCTATAGCCATACCCAAATACAATAGCGAGTTCTGACAGTTAATGATAGACATTTGCAAAAATAGTTGAATTGACGAGGGCAGGTGGCACAATTACTCTATTGGCAGTACGAACCAACCTCCCAAACTATATGCCAATTTTTTTTTCACATATCTGTTGTTCGAACCTTCAACCTCCCACTAGAAAATTCGACGCCTGACCATTTGGGCTACATTTGTTTCTTGTTATGAATAACTTGCCAAATATATTTATTTTGATAATTTGTGGCTCCACCATACTTGTCAACCCATTATATTTATGAAACCTTGCTCAACATATGACATAAGATATAACGGTCGTGTTGATTCAGTGTTGGACACATTTATTATAACCATTGGCATATATGTTAACAGATAAGGGTTGAGGTGCAGTGGCCACATCGCATACGACGGACCCCGCCCCATAATTAAAATATTTACCATATATATTGTCAAATCAACCACCGAAACTTTGTTTAAAATTTATTTGCCAAAACCACTATCAATATATCTCAACAAACAACGTCAATTATGGATCAAACCCCCAAGCTAGGGTATTATAAGCCAAGCGCCCAACCATTGGGCCAGAAAACATTTCCGTTGAATGGTTTGCATAGTCAAGCCCTTTCATATTTGTAGCATACATTGTTTTTGGCTTTTTGAAACCATACAAAGGCCTTTTTGAGCAGTACAAGAGCCTAGATAGGATTTTTTAAACATTCTAGATGTAGTGGCAACATTGGTATCTCTATTGGAGTAACCTATTTATTAGTCTGTTATCATTTTGGTTTTGGGAAAGATGATGTCCACACTTCATTGTGGAGCAACAAATTTTTTTCTTTTGATCTCAGCATTAGTACGAGGACCTGTTGCCACATTCAGTGAGAGAGTCCTATTTGGTAGCATTGTTTCCTTGGGAGTCATCTTGCGAGTGAGAGTTCTATGCAGGGGAACGCTTCTTTTAAGGAAAAACAATGCCACTCCAGAAGGAGGTTTACACCATGAGATGTATTGTACCTTTTTTTTTTACTGTCGAGATCAATAAAGCGACCTAGCCATTGCAGCAGGGCCCAAAGAGGTAACCCAGTGAAGGGTGTGAGCATCGTTATCATCTTGTTGTTCTTGTCTTGATTTTTATCATTTTCGGATGCATATGATATTGTTTCTTCTTTAAGTTCATTTAAATTTAGTTATTGATATTTCAATAAGTTATGAACTAAAGACCCAAATTTCAAAGCTTGCAAAGTGTTATAAGATGGTCAAATCTATTTTAGGATCACTCATATTAGAGCAGATTCTAACTAGATTACAAGTATGGGAAAAATTTTGCAGCAGGCAAGGCTCCAAGAAATGGAAGAGATAACCTAAACTATTCAAATTGAGAACATGGAATTAATAAGAATGTTTGAGGAAGCAAAGGATGAGAATAATAAGTTGCACCTGAGGTTGAAGAATGTCACTGAAGAGAAAACTGGGGAATTTTTAGCTACTAAAGCTTCTCCCAAGACTTGACAACTTTGTGTGCATGGGATGAATGGTGATTGTACCCTATGTCAGTTCAATAACATTGCTTATGTTTTAAACCAGAGGAGTGCTTTTCTTGAATTTTCATCTACCATTTCCTCTACAAAAGAGAACGAATAGACAACAAAATCTCAAGAACATGACCAAGGGTTAAATGAGGTAAAAAACACTTAATTTTCTACATCTTTTTTTTACAATGATGATGAATCTTTTGCAGCCTTCAAGAAGCATACAAAAGGGATTAGGATGAAGTTGTTAACGGTGATGTCTTACAATGGAAAAGGAATCAGAAATAATGGTCAAGGGATCATCAATTCTATTGATGAAACAAGACAACCTCAGAATGAAGGATTTGGATATGTGCAAGAAGAAGTTGGAGAATGCTCCAAAACTGTAGAGTCAAGGTATTCTTCAAATGTAAAATCTGTGAAATAACTCTTACAATTTTGAGTATCAAATCATGATGATGACATTGAATGCAAGACATCTCCAAAGAGTGATGAGCGTTTCAAAGAAATAAATATGACAAGTTATCCTCATCGATTGATATCTCCTCGCTAGATTCATAGTACATAAGGAAGTCATGAAAGGTATAGACATCATGATTTTCTTGAACTGAAGAAGCATGAGCATCTAAATCAAACTTTACGGAATATTTTTTTGCATACTTTTTGTCTTGCGCCTCACCATTGTGTATCAAAGTGCCAAGAAAGGAAATCATTTCTTAAGTGAATGAATATGCCTAGTGGAGGAGAGACCATGAAGAAAGAGCCTCTTCCATGGTTAAAGACATTTTTTCCCTGAAATGCTGACAAAATATTTTGTACTCATTGCAACATAAGTGGGCATTCGATTGAGAAGTGTTGGAAGCTGCATCCACATCTTCATCCAAAAAAGGCAAAACAGGTCAAGAAATCACGTGAGAAAGAGAAGAAATTTGAATGTGAGAGACACACCTTAACCATCCCAACAACTGCTCCAGAAGAAAGTGAAATGTAGAAAGAAAAATACCTAGCTTGGTTGGGTAAGAAACAATTATACTATTTGTCTAGTTAAATAACTACATCTATTTTTTATTCCACATGTTCCATATTCCCACAATTCGGTATTTTGTAAAAGTGATGTCATAAATAAATTACTTATATGCAACAATGTTTTTCTTTGGAATTTAATTCTATTTTTGGCTTTTTCTTGAGTCATAGGAATAAGTGTTTGAGAAATGAGTCCATTTTATGAATGTAAAACTTTTGGAGTCCAAAGGTTATTTTTGTGGGGAGGTATGATCTAGGTGGATCTGCAAATTGCTTAAACTTGAAAGTTCTCAAATGCAGTTGAAACCATGCTCAATGCATAGTTTTGTTCGTTCTGAATCCAATACAACTTGAATGGTCGAAAAATGATATCATATGACAAAGTTTAAACCAATCAAATTTCAGGTCCAAATGGGGAAAAATTTCTACAATTCAAAGTCAAATTCCATGCTCATGGTTCTGACAATAAACACCAACCCATGGTTTTAGCGGTCAAGGTTCTATGGTCATGGTTCCAGCTGACATGTGGCGCATCCAGAGACGGACAAGTGTTATCGTGTGGATGTTGTGATTTGGTCCAATAAAATTGAGTCACGTGGCCCAATCAAAGTGTGAAACATGGCCCAATCCAAGGAGGTTGTGTGGCCTTGTAGGGTCAAACCAAAATTGTTATTGGAGATTCGCAGGGGTAGAACTCTTGTTCTATTTCCTATGAATTACAAATCTCACTGCTAGGGTACAAGACAATTCTCAATATGCATGGGTCAAAGTTGTTATTTTAAAGTTTTGAACACATTGAATTGTAAAAAGGGTTGGCAGAGCCCACCGTATATGGTGAGGTTCTGCCATATTATATGGTAGCTATCTCCATAGCAAAATATATCAATGTGTTTCAATGGTTGGCAATTGATGGTTACGACAACAGTTGAATTAATTAGGGCAGGTGGTCACATGGCACGGTTAGTCCTCAAGTGGTGTGGATCAGCCCACCAAATTATATGCCAAACAATTTTCATATATACATGGGTTGAACCTCCAACCGCCCACAAACAAATTCGATGCCTTACCATTTGGGCTACCTTTGTTTCTTATTATGAATACCCCTCCAAATATATTTATTGTGATAACATGATATATATGGCAAAAAATGGTAGATTCTGCCATGGTTGGCAACTCTCCCATACTTGTCAACCCACTATATTTATAAAACCCCGCTCAACAAATGACATAACATATAACAATGTTGTTGATTCAGTTTTGGACACAATTATTATAATAGTTGGAATATATGTTAACAAATAAGGGTTGTGGTGCAGTGACCATGTCGCCTATGAAGGACCATGCCCCATAATTAAAATATTTACCATGCATGTTTTCAAACCAACTACCGTAACTTTGATTTAAAATTTATTTTTCAAAACTGCCGTCGATATATCACAACAAACAGCACCAATTATGGATGTAACCCCCAACCTGGGGTATTATAAACCAAGCGCCCAACCATTGACCCAAAAAAAAAAATTGTTAATTTTTTTTCAGAGACAAGCCCTTTTATATTTGCATTAGAGATTACTTTTCCTTTCTGAAGCCATATAAAGGTATTTTTGAGTGCTTCAAGAGCCTAGACAAGAGTTTTGAGGCATTTTGGACTCAGTGGCAGCATCCATTTCTTCATTAGAGAAAACTATTTTCACTCTATTCTTAGTGTGATTTTGGGAAAGAGTATGTCGACACTTCATAATGGAGAAGTCAAATTTATGCTTTTGATTACAACATGAGTACGAGTACCAGTTGCCACATTCAATGAGAGAGTCCTGTTTGGCACCATCAATTATTTGGGACTCAGCTTGTGAGTGAGATTTCTCAGAGGACACTTCTTTGAAGGAGAAATAGTGACACTACAGAAGGTGGTTTACTCCATGAGATTTATTTTCTTACTACTGAGATCAATAAAGTGTCCTAGCCATTGTAGCAGGGCTCGTAGAGGTAGCCCAACGAAGGGCTTGAATTCCATTATGAACTTGTTGTGCTCGTCTGGATTTTAATCATTTTGGGATGAATATGTTTTTGTTTCTTATTTAATTTCATTTAAATTTAATTATTCATATTTAAATAAGTTATGAACTGAACACCTAAGTTTCAAACCTTGCAAAGTGTGACAGGATGATCAAATCTATTTTTAGTTCATGGAAAACCAAAGGGAGAAAACCATCGTCGAATGTTCTCGTTTGATCCAATTCTTTTAATCAAAACCTTTATTTTACAAGGCATTGGAAACCACTAGTGTGCAAGCCACAACTTGTTGATAACATGAGAAACCCTCACCTTAGGCTACAAATTTCCATAGGCCGCCACTTCCTAAATGTTGTAGGTAACCACATGTTAGAAGCCACCACTCCCATGAATTCATATGCCACTACCAGCTGGATGCCCCAACACCCAATAGTCTATCCAACCATCACTAGATGGAACCGACTACTTCCAAGTTCTTAGGCCTTTACATGAAGGATTATGCTACACCTTGAATTCATAAGCCAACCCTCACCCACTCAAGGCCCGAACCTTCTACTCCATTTTTGATGAATGATATTTATTTTGATGTCGATGGAAGATAGGTTTTTTGTCATAAATGTACAGGAACTTGCTAAAGCGATGCCACCAATATTCAATGGAACAACATCAAGCTCCACTTCATCTATGAATTTTGCATTGATAGTGAATTTCAATTTACACTTTCTTATAACCTGTAATTGCGCATTATCACATACCCATCCAAGTGGACATGGTTTATGATGTGGAACAGTTTCCAGATTTAAACTCTTAACAATGTTTTTAGAGATTAGATTGGCTTGAGAGCCGCTATCGAATAGTGTATCAATCTTTTTATGTTTTGTGACCACCCTTATGTGAAATAGTTCTATTCTCCTCTTTTTATTTGGAGTTTCATTTTGCAAGTTTGAAGAACTAGAGCTAGAAATGGATGATTTTCCTTTTAACCCCATGGTTGTGATTTTAGTTTCATCACCTAAATCGGATCCCAAAATCCTCTAGAGTGGTTGCAATTGTCTTCTATTTTCCCTTGTTGTTGTTTCTTTTCGGTCTCATTTCAGGATGAAGCTTCTAATAGTGAGCTTCATCTAAACCTCTCTAGAAATTTTTTTGCATGTAACTTTCTCTATTTCTTTCTCGATAGACTCATTTTTCTTTTCCTTCCCTTTGAAATCATTTTCTTTTCCTTTACTCTTACATGGATTTTTACTACCTTCTTCTGGGGTGTTCTTCCCTCTTTCCTCAAGATGAGTGGCTTGCACACACACATCATCTAGATTATTGGGATTAAACATTAAGATAATATGCCAAAGGTAACTATGTAAACCTGCTATGTAATTCAACAACACGTCTTGTGATTGAAAATCCACACCTAACATCAAAGACGTTTTTCTGAATTCTTGGGTGTAATCTTGCACATTTTGACCTTTTAGCTATCTAAAGTTCTTCCAATTCATGATGGATTTCTTCATATAAGTTAGAGGGTAGAATTGTCTTTTAATTGCAGTAATGAAATGATTTCAAGAAATTGATATCTTACCATGTTTTTAAATCTACTGTTGAGTCTTTTATTCCCACCGTACTAGTTTTGCACCCTCCATTCCCAAGGAAGCTAACTAAATATTTATTCCATCCTCTTGAAGATTTTGAATCCTACAATACACCTCCAACCGACGAATCCAATTATTAAGATTCTATGCATTCAC
Organism: Pinus taeda; assembly: GCA_000404065.3. NCBI lineage: Eukaryota > Viridiplantae > Streptophyta > Pinopsida > Pinales > Pinaceae > Pinus > Pinus taeda. Next base: position 69,747 of record APFE030025572.1, on the reverse strand, counting down.
TTCACCATTATACATAGGCAGCTCGAATTTAACATCAAGTTTTAAAAATGTGATTTACCATCTCCTTTTGAAGTATGATGATGAGTACGAGTAAGGTTTGTGTTAGTGGAAGAGGGTAAAGAAGCTTGTGAAGAAGAATATGAAGAAAATGGTTGAGAGGGTGGAGTTTTGTCTCCATTTCCATTACCTCCTTTTCCACTACCTCCTTCTGACGATCCTTCTCCTTTAGGAGGTTTGGAACTTTCCCTTTGCAACCTGGTATTCCTCTCTTCATAGAGGACCTTCACTATCTCTGTCATATCAAACAAAGCCTTTCTGAATATCTTCTCATATTTTGTCATGTTTGTAGGTTATCCTTCATGAGACATCATCTCTGGGGTCTCAAATTCAACTTGAGGCTAAACCGGTGTTTGAGATTGTGGCAGCCTTACTCTTATTCCCCTTGACCCAACTTCGGGGCTTCCAACTAGCTTTCCTTCCCCTCTTTTAAGTTTTAACCTTGTAAGCATGGCATAAACTTGCAAAAAATTAAATCATTTTTTCACAAAGAAAAACTAGTGCTATAATATCAAATTGATCGGATTTAGAATATTAGTTTCCGGTGATAATATATTCCTCAGATTATAAACAAAATTCTTTCATTGTCCTTAAGGATTCATGAATTTTTGCAAGTGAAATGAAGAGTTTTTATGTTAATTTTATGAGCAATTTAACATAAATCAGATAATAACAACAACATAAACATGTACATAACATCATAAAAAACACGTTACAACAAGCACATGATAAAGAATTTCACCCCTCCTGGGCTACGTCTCCTTGATATATATCCATGTCTAATTTAATAAATTCACAATACCAAACATTAAACAACCATTATTCCATACCATGGAAAATGGAAAACCAAATCACATAAAGAGGACATTTTGTGGTTTCCTTTTATCACTCAAATACAAAATATCAAAAAGTGTTATAAAGGGATGGTGGGTTTGTATCTGGCTCTTAGCTAAAACTGCAATTCAATTATTTATGTTTTCTTTTTTTATGTATTTCTACTTGCTTTCATACCTCTTTCACTTACATCTTTTATTCATATAATTAGTCTCATTTATCTTCAAAATCATGTGTGGCCCATTCATTTAGTTTTTCTTAATATACTTAAACAAATTAAATTAATAATTATGATATAATTAATTTTTATGCTCAAAAAAATTTACCAAATATAAAGGATCATTGCCCCAATTTCCATGGTTTCATAAAAAAATTATGAATAGATTCTATATTATCTAAATTCATTACGATTTGAATAAAAATTATAAAGGATTTTATATAAAAAATATTTCTATTTATGTGAATACATAAAAGGAAATAAATATTTCTTCTTTGAACAATGAGTTTGATCATGATGGTTGTCTCTCATTGCTCATGTATTTTGCGATTTGACTAACAATCTAGAGAGGCAAGTGCAACATGTACACTAATAACCTGTAAAAATAAAATAACAATTAATGAAAACACAATTGATTGGAAAGTAATAATCATTGTTGTCATCCTATAAGATCACACTAAGGGAAGGATTTCATTACCTATGTGCCCTCCCATCCAACTGGAAATTGACATGGACCCCACTAGACATTTCATATGACAGGTGTCCATCGTGCGCAACCAGGCCTCGTGGTTGGTCGGAGTTATTAATATTCACACTTTCGACAAGTTTAGGGTTTATTGTGAGCATTTTTGTGAATTGTGTTTCATGTCTTGTGTTATCTTGTCCAAGCCCAATGTGTTGGAATTTAGCTCCACTGACGATGTTTGTTTTGGCTCAAATTCCTAATCACCTAGTCTGTCGTTGTTGAGATGAGGTTCCAACAATGTTGTTTGCAGAGTTGGGTTTTGGGTTTGTGGTTTCTCCTTTGTTTGTTCACTTAGTCCACTATTGTAGCATTGCTTAGCCATCATTGTTGTTTCCAGAGGTTAGTGTTGGTTTTATTGTTTTGCCTTTGTCTATTCACCCATCCACCATTGTAGCGATGCTCAGCCGACATTTTTTTTTGCAGAGGTTGGTTTCAGGTTTGTGGTTTTGCCTTTGCCTATTCACCTAGTTTGTGGGGGTATTGTGGTTATTTGTATGATGCTTTTCCTTGTTTGGAAAGGAACTAATGGGGGGTTTGTTCAATGCATGTCCTTGTTTGTGAAGGAGCCATTTGGAGATTTGATCAAGTTCAGTGGTCGACATGCAGGTCAATGGTCGACTAGTGAATTTCTATGGCTTTTTGGAAAAATTGGCTGCAATTTTTGTGTTTATTGTTCACTTTTCTCTATTTTTGTTGCAAGTAATGTGTATCACTGACATTGAAGAGGTCTGGTGATGTTTGGGGTGACATTTGGACATGGTGGTGTCTTCTATAGTTCTCTCATAGGATTCTAAGTCCTAAAAGTTAGGCACTCTGTGTTTTTTAACACTTCAATTCGCTGTTGGGAATTTAATTTAGTTGTATTTATAGTTTTGTGTTTATCAACACTTTATTTTATTGTTTGTCATAGCTATATTAGCTCTATTAGATCTTTTTCTGTAGCCTTGTTAGCTATGTTTACGTAGCTCTTTTTGCAAGGTTATTAGGTTTGAGTCTTGCGATGCCCTCTACTCTCGCTAAATCAAAATTGGGGATTTGGGGTTGTTGTAGTTTGTTTGTAGGATTATTGGGTTTCGGTCTTGTTGTCCCCTCTACTATCACTGAATCGAAATTGGGGCTTTGGGATTTAAGGGGTTATTGCAGTTTGTTTGGAGGGTTATTGGGTCTGGGTCTTGTTGTGCACTCTACTATCGCTCAATCGAAATTGGGGCTTTGGGATTTAAGGGGTTATTGCAATTTGTTTGTATGGTTATTGGGTGTGGGTATTGTTGTTCCTTCTACTATCACTAAATCGAAATTGGGACCTTCGGATTTAATGGGTTATTGTAGTTTTTTTGCAGGGTTATTGGGTTTGGGTCTTGGTGTGCCCTCTACTATCGCTCAATAGAAATTACGGAATTGCGATTTAAGGGGTTATTGCAGTTTTTATAGACTCTGATTTAGCCTTTATATTTGAAGGACTATACTTGTTTTAATTCTCGATCTAAGGTGAATAATTTCTCATAGCTTAATGTAGATTTATTATTATTCTTCTGTCCCTTGTTGATCCGAACTTAAACAGGATCGCAATAAAATATAGACATAACCATAAAGACATATATGCAGCAGAAATAATGCTTAATTTCATTAATGGAAAATACTAAAATATGCTTACAACCAGAAATGGAAATAAACCAGCTAGGGCAATGGTAGCTTATCTCTAAGAAGAGACGTGGCGGCTACATGCCTCTGAACTGTGTTACAATGAGGCTCGAAGGCTTATTTATTGTTGAGAAACAATGGAAAACCCTTCACATCCAAAACCTAACCCTAGAAGATGAAATGCCAAATTGTGGGCCCCGTTTGGGTAAATTGTTACATCAATTTCCCGAGGTCATAACTTTGGCATACGATCTTTGTTTGATGCATACGGTAGCTCGTTAGAAAGCTCTATCCGAGAAATACCACTTTGGGAAGGGAAACATCAGTCCATGGACCCTTGTTGCCCCCATATTTCCGAGAAAACATCGTTTAGGGCCTCAAAACGGCTCCGGATGTTCAGGACCCGAAAAACTGCTAAAAATAGTAAACTGTTCTAAATATTAGGGAACTGAGAAAACTAAAAGAGACAATTGCGGGGGTCCAAATGGGATAGGTGGGTGGCCACCAACATCCACCTCGATCATTCCTCCCCCCTTAGGAAGCAATGGTCCCAATTGCATTGAGTTCCTCCATCTACTGAACTTGTCCTGCAATCTCTGATGTGTCCAGTAATGGTGGGAAGCATGGTCAATGATGGTCCACATTGAACACTTGGTGCCGGCGAAGGAATGGAGGAATGATGTGCTCCAAAGCATTGTTCCCCATAGCCTTGGTACCGCTGTACGAACCTTGTCGGAGTGGTATGAGTTTCTGATGGGTTCTGGTAAGATGTTCTTTCTGTTGATGCAACCAGACTTTGTTGCCCACCTGAAACTTGTGTGGTACCCTTCTGGGTGAGGAGAAGTTGTTCTTGTGTTGTGTCATGATCGTATCCCTTTGTTGTTGTTGTTGTGTGGAGGAACCCTTTGCGGGGGTCATGGATGTACCAACGATCTTCCCCTTACTTTGGGAGTGAACCAGACAGATGAATTTCTTGGTCTGGGAGATGAGCTTGCTACCTTTCTTAGCAGTGATCAAAGATGTGCCGGTAGGTGGGGCTACATCTGGTATCTGTATAATGAGTTATTCAAAGAAATAATGACAGCACGAGGCCTTGACTCATACACAGCATGTCGCCTCCACAAGTATGGTTGGCCTAATAGTACATCACAAACATCCAAAGGTGTAACATCACAGAATACCTTGTCTATGAAGGGCTTGATGCTGTAGGGAAGGCAACACTGTTGTAAAACTTTGAGATCTCGTCCTTCATGAAGCCACCCGATACTATACGACTGCGGGTGTGGTGTAGTCAGTAGGCCTAACCGCTTCATGACCTTTGTTTTAATGAGGTTCTTTTGGCTGCCACTGTTGACAATGAATTGCAGCGGCGAACCCTTCACCCACATCTGTGAGTGGAAAAGACGTTCCCACTCCTTTGGATCTCCGAGCTCATTTTTTTGGATCTTGGCGGTGGTAGCAGTGGCATTGGGATCCACAACAATGATCTACTTCCCTTTTCCATTCCCCTTGTCGAGTTCTAGCTCAGGGTCGAAACATGCATCTGATTCAGAAGCCTTCAACTCGGCCACCAGTGACTGCTTGGTCTGACACTCACTTATGTTATGAGTGGGACTCTTATGGAACTGACACCACTTTCCTGTGTCCTTCTTCGACTTCATGGTGTTGTTCTTTTCTTGTGGCTTCGAGGGGTTGTCTTGGGTCACCCCGCCTTGGCTTTGTCCTTTGGGCTTTGGATTTGCAGATCCAAAGTCTCACTTCTTCTGTTTGAACTTTTGCTCGATTTTGATAGTGTATCGTTATGTTGTGCCAAGTGAGGAGATGTTCAAGAACTCCATCTCTTCCTAGATGTATCTGTGTAGGCAGCCATGGTATTTGAGTACCAAATGCAACTCAGAATCTTTGATACCCAACTTTGTGTGAAGGGTATGAAAAATGTTGGTGAACTCAGGCACATCTTGGTCCCGTCCCTGCCATAGCATGGTCCATTTGATGTATTTGTCCTCATAACTTTTGACAGGTTAGTATTTCTCCTTGATGGCATCCCAGAATGAATCCCAAGAGCGTGGGGTTGAAAATAGTGAGTATGTTCTTTCATCCTTCTGCTCACAGTAGGTTTCCCACCAATCCTTGACGTGGGGGGCTTCTTTAAGAAGAGCAAAAACAATCTTTTCCCGACTCGAAAATTCATGAACAGAAAAATACCCTTCTAGTAGATTTAACCATTTATCTACAACATCTGCCTCTATTTGACCCTCGAATATGGGGATTTCAAAATTAACTTGTACCTTAAAGGGCATGGAATTTCTAGAGTAGCTTCTAGAAGTCGATGCATCGCTTCTAGGTAGTCGCTGAAGGATCTGGGCAAAGCTTGTCGCTCAAGGGATTCTTCGAGAAAGATCTTGATAGGATCTCCCACCCCCCATCTTTCTTCTCATCCACCATGGGAGGTCGTCGGGATTTGTGAGGCTGTTCTTGCAAAGGTTCTACCAGTTCAAGCCCTAACTCCTTATATCCCGACCTCTTTGGGAACATGCAAAGAAGAACAGAGAAAAAGCAGACCGCTCTGATACCACTGATCCAAACTTAAATAGGAATGAAATAAAATATAGAGATAACCATAAACACAGATATGCAGTAGAAATAATGCTTCATTTCATTAATGGAAAATACTGAAATATGCTTACAACCAGAAATGCAAATAAACCAGCTAGGGCGATGGTAGCTTATCTCTAAGAAGAGATGGGGTGGCTACATGCCTCTGAACTATGTTACAATGAGTCTCGAAGGCCTATTTATTGTTGAGAAACAATGGAAAACCCTTTACATCCCAAAACCTAACCCTAGAAGATGAAACTCCAAATTATGGGCCCCGTTTGGATAAATTGGTACATCAATTTTCCGGGGTTGTAACTTTGGCATACGATCTTTGTTTGACGCATACGATAGCTCGTTAGAAATATCTATCCGAGAAATACAACTTTTGGAAGGGCAACATCAATCCATGAACCCATGTCGCCCCCACATTTCCAAAAAAACATCATTTAGGGCCTCAAAACGGCTCCGGAAGTTTAGGACCCGAAAAACTGCTAAAAATAGTAAACTATGCTACAATTTAGGAAACTGAAAAAACTGAAAGAGACAATTGCGAGGGTCCAAATGGGATAGGTGGGTGGCCACCAACATCCACCTGGATCACTTGTTAGCTTTGCACATCAGTGTTATTAATGGAAACTGATTTAATATTTATATGGAAGAATTATGTACCTGTTCTTCATTTTTTTTTTTCATCTAAATAACTACTCAGAGTTTGAATTGCATTTTCTCCTTTTGTTTTTCATTTTAATGGTGAACATGCATTAGTTAACAATTGTGATATTTAATGATTTCTCAACTTATGTTATGTCATGGCACAAAGTTAATTGATTATGTAATTGCGTTGTAGATATACGCACATCTTTACTATCTTACTAAGATTTGTAATTCATGTTAAAATCATTTTACTGTTGGTCTATAGATATGTTCATATATAACTACCACATAATCTTCAATTCACTTTCCAGTTTTGTAATTCTCTAGGTGTATACGCGATATGACTTATTGCTAATATGACAATTTTTAATGGAGCCTGGAAATGTTTAATGGAACGCCATTCCTCAGTCCCTAGTTTCATTCATAGTGTTTATCATTTTAATTCATTTATAAATTTCTATTTTCTAGCAAAGGAACTGATCGCGAGTTTAATACTCCCACTACTCTAAATGAAAACCACATTTTCTGGTAATTAACCTATGTTTTTCTATTCACTGTGTTACAGTAGTAGCTAAAGTTTAAGTGATACAGGTGCTTACACTCCTGGTAGATTGTTACAATTTGATCATTATTGGTTTAAATAGTTTCCTCCTAATCTTAGAGAAGAGGCATGTAGGATTTCCTTTTGGTTTTTCCTACTAAACGCTTCTCCTGGAGTTTTTATACTCACAGTTTGCAAGTACAAATCCCAGATTTGATGTTTTGGATTGACATGTGTTTTTCCCCCAAAATGAGTTATTTCTAATTTTTTCTAATATCTCTATAACACCTTTTTAAATATTAATGTGAAAGCTATTTTTGTTTCAAGTTTGTAATTGGTCTTGGCGCTACTTTAAAACTTTTGACAATCATTTCTATGTTGTTAGTTGAGTTATGTAGTGTTTGTAAATGCAGTGGTAATAATACATTTCCTTTATATTGTGTCATCTTTTTTTAATTCATTTATTCTTGTCTAGAGTAAGATTTATTCTGTTACAAAATGTTGTCTTTGAAGTAAAGTTCATTTTGATGGCACTGAGAGTGGATGATAATGCATTCTGAATGGGCTTTGATTTTGGATTTAAGGGGTTATGCAATTTGATCTAGAGCTAATTTGTGCTTTTCCAGTCTATATTGTGTCAAGACTGACACTTCCTTGGGCTTGATTTGGGATGGGAAATTTTCATTTAATTATTCTCTTTCCTTCTTGATGCATTATTTGGCTCAGTTTAGTAGAAGCTAGTTTGGTTTTCATCCTTAGTTTGACATTAGAAGCAATGAGAGTATTGCTGAAGTCAATTATTGATATCTTCTTCAACAGTATGATGGATTGATTACCTATCTTAAATTTTCAAGTGCAAATTACCATAAGAAAAACATATTTTTGTAAGTACATATCCTAGATCTTATGTTCTAGATTGACATGTATTTTGTTTTCCTCAAAATGAGTTATTCCTAATTGCTGCTAATATATATGTAACACCTTTTTAAATATTAATGTGAAAACTATTTTTCTTTCAAGTTTGTAATTGGCCTTGGTGCTGCTTTAAAAGTTTTGAATGTCATTTATGTGTTGTTAGCTGAGTTATGTAGTGTTTGTGAATGCAATGGTAATAATCCATTTCATTTATGTTGTGTCTTATTTTTTTATTCATTTCTTCTTGTGTAGAGAAGGATTTTTGCTGTTATAAAATGTTGTATTTGAAGTACTGTTCGTTTTGATGGCACCCAGAGTGGATGACAATGCATTCTTAATGGGTTTTGATTTGGGTTTTAATGGGTTATTGCAGTTTGATCTAGAGATAATTATTCCATTGGCTTTATAGTCTATAATGTGTCAAGGATGACACTTTCTTAGACTTGATTTGGGATGGGAAATGTTCATTTAATTATTCTCTTTCCTTGTTGATACGTTATTTGTCTATGCTTAGTAGAATTTAGTTTGGTTTTCATCCTTAGTTAATAGTAGAAGAAATGAGAATATTTCCTGGGTCAACTGTTTATATCTTCTTCAATAATATGATGGCTTGATTGCATATCTTAAATTTTCAAGTGCAAATTACCCTAAGAAAAAAGATATTTTTGCAAGTACAAATCCTAGATGTGATGTTTTGGATTGACATGTATTTTTTTCCCTCAAAATGAGCTATTTCTAATTGTTCCTAATATCTTGGTAACACCTTTTTAAATATTAATGTGAAAACTATTTTTCTTTCAAGTTTGTAATTGGTCTTGGCACTGGTTTAAAAGTTTTGACTATCATTTATGTGTGTTAGTTCAGTTATGTAGTGTTTGTGATTGTAGTGATAATAATCCATTTCCTTTATATTGTGTATTCTTTTTTTATTCATTTCTTCTTGTCTAGAGCATGATTTGTGTTGTTATGAAACTTTTTCTTTGAAGTAAGGTTCATTTTGATGGCACTCAGAGTAAATGAAATTTCATTTTGAATAGGTTTTGATTTGGGATTTAAGGGGTTATTCTAGTTTGATCCAGAGCTAATTTGTGCATTGGTTTTCCAGTCTAGAATGTGTCCAGATAGAAACTTTCTTGGGCTTGATTTGGGATGGGAAATGTTCATTTAATTATTCCCTCAAATTTTCGATGAATTATTTGGCTCGATTTAGTGGTCATAATCCATTTCCTTTATATTGTGTCATCTTTTTTTTATTCATTTCTTGTTGTCTACAGTGAGGTTTATGTTGTTATAAAACGTTGTCTTTGATGTAAGGTTTGTTTTGAAGCATAATATAAACAATATTTGTAGAAGCATAATAGCAGCTATAAATGTGTTGTTGATCAATTAGTGTGTAGAAACATAATAGAAGCTATTATTTGCATTCTCATGTCATTGTGTCAGAATTCTCTATTATAATATACTATAGATGTTCCTTCTAAGATCAATTTTGGTTACATTGCCGCATATAGTATGAAATAAATCAACCTAGATTGTAAGATGAAATATTCATGTGACGAGAAAAAGAGACAATCCATCCAAAATCCACATCGTAATGTGGTCACAACCAAAAACACATGACACCCGTATTCTTTATGGCCTTGAGAATCTTCAGTGTCCAAAATCCCTGATTTACCTGCTTGAGCCAAGCAGGTTGGGCTACCTAAAAAGGGTTGATTAGGATGTGGTTGATTGTTTCCATATTTTGAGTCCAATTTGCCCCTTCCAACCATGGAAGAAGTTAGCACCCATATGCCACATTTGCGCTACTAACCCCTGATTAAGTGGAGGTGTGTGATGAGCATATATACAATTGATAGCTCCTTTGGTAGGAATAAGGAAAGTGGGTAAAATCCCATTTTGATAGGGAGGCACTTGAATGTTTACGAGGTCTTGAAATAATGGTGTATTATCTACAATATTGTCCAATGTGTTTGACATAATCCCAGTTTCATCAGTTGTCCTTGCATCATTGTCAACCATTTCGGTCATCCCCCGTTCCTTTTCAAGAATTTGTTTAGCATTTCTTGCTTCCTTTTCCCATCTTACCATTTTTTTTGTTCGTCCCTCTCTTTCCTTACTTTCTTTCTTTCAAGCCTTTCATCTGCTCGATGTGCTACAATAATCCTTGCTTTATTTTAATTCCTGAATTCAAATTTCTTTTTTTCAAACTCAACTAACACGTTTATATAGTCTTCTAAGGTGATTAACTATGAACATCGGCCCAAACCAAGACTACCCAGTGTTCCTTGCTTTATTTTCATTGACACTCTCTCTAATGGTAGCTTTAGGAATTGACCAAGTAACTTCTCCACCCCTCCCAGCTACATGTCATTACTTGGCACTTGCCTTCTAGTATTCGTGACAAGCGATTGAACTATATTGTTATCTTCATTTGATGCCTCATTATGTGCTTCATATTCTTACATTGATTTATTTTCCACAAAAAATGAACAATTTCATTGTTCATTTCTGCTGGTTGTGAAGGCATGTTCATGCTTTTTATTCATTGGTTCTTGAGACACTATGTTCATTCAAATTAATCATGGTTTCTGCCAGCCATGATGGTGGAGTTACTTGGCTTGCCAATGTCAATTGGTCACTTTTTTTCCTAGTGAAATATCAATAATGTCATTTTTAAATACATCTTCATTTTCAACTTCATGTTCAACAATGCCATTAACAATATCAACAACAAAACTTCCATGTGCTTGAGTTAGTAGAGCGATTTCCATGTTACTATCAATTTTATCATGATTATATTGTGTTTCACATACATTTTCATCATCGTCACCATATAAGTTTCCTTGAGAGAGGGAAATCATATTACCAGTTGCAAGCACATCATCATGTTCATTTACTTCTTCTTACACTTCAACACTTGTTTGGACATGCCCTTTTTCTTGACCATCCACATGAAATGCCTGGTTAGAACTAGTATCAGGAATAAGAGCATCATAATTCAGTGGCCATATTCTTGTCCTCCTAAAGCCAACCTTGATATTTGATGGTTTAGAGCCCTTTTAAACGCTTTACTTGCAGGCTCTGCTAGCTCAAACCTTTTCACCTCAACCCCTAGATTCCTTTCCATCGATGCAACACGCTTTGACCTGAAATAGTTCTTGGAAGGGCCAAACACACTAACATCAAGGGGTTGCAATATGTGAGTGGTATGAGCGAGAAATTTTAATAGGTCGATGCCCAAATCATTTGCTTCCTCAATTGTTTGTACAACAATGTGGTTTCCATGGCCATATAATATCAACAGGTGTATGTTATTAGGTGAGACACCACCTGGTATAGATGCACCTCGTTCACAATTTGTATATATTTTTTCAGTTGATTTTTACCTTTGAATAGATAAAATCCTGCGATTGAAGTTCCAATCACATTGACACAACATATAATAGCTATCCACTCCCTACTCTTAGGCAAAATATTTGGCACATTTTGGCTCCCTCTTTTGGCAATTACCCGCATGCCACAATTCCTTCTTTTTTTTTTAGATTGTAGATTACTGTGGTGTGGTTTCTGAGAGGAGTTTGGATTTTCCACAGTGCTCATTTTTATATATGTCGACGTTTCGAGTCTATACCCAGACTCATCATCAGGACAGATGTACGGAGAAAAGAATGCAAAGGGTTTTCATAAATATGAACTAGGTTTGCTAAAAAGACAGAATGGCCGACTAAATTATTTATATTACTAGTTATTTCTATTATTATTTAATCCTAATTATTATTTTTATTTATATAATTATTTGTATTATTATTAAATATTAATAATATTATTGTTATTAATCATTATTTAGTTGATCACTGTTTATTCTAATCATTATTTATTTTACAATTACTTGTTATTATTTGTATTATTCTTTATTATTCATATCTATCATTAATCATATTATTATTAATTTATATTTATATTATTATTTATATATTATTGTTTAATCCTTATCCATCCTTATTTATATTATTATTAATATTATATTTATTATTATTTTTGTTTTCTTATTTAATTAATATTCATTTTTCTTATTTAATTTTATTATTATTAATATATTTATTTTATTATCCTTAATTTATATTATTATTTAGTTGTTAATTAATTTTTGTATGTTGATATTGTTATATGTTATTCTTTATAATAATATTTTATAATTTATGTGTAATAATATTATTTATATTTATTATTTTATTCTAGTTATTTATTCTTAGTTATTTATTATTAATATTTATTATTATTATTTGAATTAATTGTTTATTCTTTGTTAATTGTTATTATTTATTTCTATTAACTATTATTTATACTACTATCTAAATTTTATTATTTATGTTTATTATTATTGTTAGTTTATTAATTAAATGTATATTCTTAATTGTATTATTGTTATAATTCTTATTTATCATTATTATTATTCTTATCCATAATTATTATTTTTATTTCATCTATAGTTAATATTATTTACTTATAGTATTATTTATATTATTGCTATTATTATATTAATCCTTATTTATATCATTATTTACGTTATTATATATAATATTATTTATGTATTCCTATCTAATTATTAATTTTTATTATAATCCTATTTTTATTTATTCCTATATTCATATATTATTCGTATTTTCATATTATTATTATTTGTATTTTATTATTATTGCTTAACTAATTGATTGTAAGTTTATTATTACTATTTAAATTATTATTATTATTCTTCTTATCTATGGTTACTACTGTGTAGCGAATTTTATTTTATTTTCAAGGTGATTATAATATTATTCATCTATCAAGTAATTTTGTTAAATTAACAGAGGTATTAGCTGAATGCTATTTTTGTTAGAATATCAATGTAGGTATTTAGATCCATATTTAACCTAGTTATAATTGTATTGAGAACTTATGCTCTTATTCCTGGGGGTAAGTATTGGGTTCCAATTTTTGCTAATTTCTAAGCCTCCATCCCTATTAAGGGTTCGAGGGTGCTTTATGATTTCAATAGCTTCTCTAACCTTTCGCTTTAAATGGTGATCTTCATTGGCAATGACCTTGGTGTCTTCAAGGCATATATGGTGATTGGTTTTTCCTACATGTTCGGCTAGGGCTGAAGAGCGGGCTCTTTCGTTACGGATATCTGCACAATGCTCTTTGAGCCTAATCCTAACGGACCTACCCGTTTCTCCTATATATTGATCCCCAGAAGAGCAGATGATGATATATACTCCTTTCTACTGAAGATGATCCTGGTTGTCCTTAACAGATTTCATTCTTTGTTTAATGGTAGACCAGGGTTTGAATGCAGCCTTTATATTTTTCTTACTGAGGATTTTAGCTATCCTGTCTGTGACTCCTTGAATGTAAGGAAGGTAGGCATTAGAGGTAGGGGGGTCTTTTGTCTTGTCTATATTGCTTTCAGATTTGGCCTTTTGAATAGCTTTGTATATGCTTTTATTGTTGTACCCTAGGTTGGCGAAAGTTCTTTTTAGGTAAGAAATTTCTTCCTCGGTATGGTTAATATCGGAAATTCTATAAGCTCTAGTGAAGAGGGTCTATAGTACCCCCATTTTCTGAGCTGGATGGTGGTGAGAATCAGCATGCAAGTAGTTATCTATATGGGCTTTCTTCCTAAATACTTTGTGACCTATGGAACCATCATTTCTTCTTATGAGGAGAATGTCTAAGAATGGTATTCAATTATTTTCTTCTACCTCCATTGTAAATTTGATGTCTTCCGACATGTTATTAAGATGGTCTAAAAAGTTCTTAAGCTCCTTCTCTCCATGAGGCCAGTTGACACTTGTGTCATCTACAAACCTAACCCAAGATTTAGGTTTTAATGGGTATGAATCCAAAGCTTCCTTTTCGAATTTTTCCATGAAAAGGTTTGCCATGATTGGTGAAAGAGGTGATCCCGTAGCAACACCTGAAGTTTGTTCAAATATTTCACCCTGGAAGGAGAAGAAGGTGGAGAGAAGGCAGATTTCAGCTAATTTCGCAGTCTGGGGGTTTGCTACTTCTTTAACTACTTGAATTGCTTCATTAAGGGGGATTTTGGTGAAGAGCTGGACCACGTCAAAACTAACGATTTTATCTCTGGGATCTAGCTTAGTATTTTTAATGTATTTGACAAATTGATTGGAATCTTTAATGTAAGAGCTAGTTTTTCCGACTAGCGGGGATAAGATGCTGGCGACATATTTAGCTAGCTCATAGGTGGGGGATCTTATGGTGTTGACAATAGGTCGTAAGGGGACTTCTTTTTTATGAATTTTAGGGGCTCCATAGATCCTAGGGGTGATTTCACTATTAGGGGTTAATCGTTTTTTTAACTTATCATCCAGATTGGTTTCTTTAATGGCTTTCTTTACTAGGTTAGTGATTTTGGAGATGGGGTTTTTCTCTAATTTCTTGTACCTACCACTATTATATTAGTGGTCTTTCATTTTGCTGACATAATCTTCATAATTCATAATGACAGTGGTGCCTCCTTTGTCAGCCTTCAGAATTACAATGTCCTTATTATCTCTAAGACTTTTTAAGGCTTTTAGCTGCTCAGAGTTTAGGTTTCTTCTAGGGGGTTTGGCTTTTCTTAGGATAACGGCACATTCTTGTCTAATGAGGTCTTTATCTTCATCCTTAAGTGTCTTGATTCCGTCTTCTAAGTTGCAAATGATTTCCTCATTTGAGATTTTGTTAGGGGCCAAGGCAAAATTTAGGCCTTTGTTAAGGACTTCTATTTCTTCCTTCTTTAGCTCATAAGAGGAGATATTTGTCACTTTCTTGTTCATGGTTGAAGAATCAGGGTTTTCACTTTTAGGGTTTGCTATTATTTTCTGGTTATCTACCTTATTATTTTGGGAGGTGTTTATAAAACTGCTATCTATATTTATTATATCTAATTTATTATTTATATTGGGTTTATTAACTGACAATTTATTTAAAACGATGCTATCAGTTACATACCTGGAATGGGGCGCACTCCACCTGCTGCATGCTCCAGCTTCGGAAGTGTTACTGGGGAAGTGTTCTTTTCTCCTGCGCAGAGATTCATATTTATTAGTTATTACTACGTTGGGCTGGTTAGGATCTGGACTGCGCAGCCCTATTGTTTCAGCATTGGAGACATTCACTGCGTTGTTTATGCTGGCATCAATATTGCGAAGTGCCAATTGAGTGACTTCCATTAATTTACCAGCGTTGGAGTTATAAATGTTGTTTGTCTGTATTTTAACAGTACCTCCATCAGCGTGTTCAACCCTATTTTCTGCGATGTTTATGTTGGCATCAACGTTTTCAATATTGCGCAATGTTAATTGAGTGACTTCCATTAATTTACCAGCGTTGGAGTCAACAGTACCTGCATCAGCGTGTCCAACCCTATTTTCTGCGCTGTTTATGTTGGCATCAACGTTTTCAATGCTGCGCAGTGTTAATTGAGTGCATTTTCCAGCATTGTAGCTATTGTGCTGAGTGCTAGTACGTATTTCAACCCTTTCTGCGCTGTTTATCTTTGCATCTTCGTGTTCAACATTCTTTTCTGCGTTGTTTATACTGGCTGTTGTGTTAATATGAGTGCTGGGATCTTCAGTGCTGGATTGAGACTTGCTTGTACGCATTCCCATGGTAGGGCTCCGGAGTTGGTTATTTCTTCCACGTTGTTCCAATTTTTGATGTTTGCGCAGGTGTTTAAACTCCACATTCTCTTTTTCTTTTCTGGCCTTCAGTGCTGCGGAGGCATCTATGATCTTCCATAGGTCATGTTCGATTATTGCTGCTAGCTTCAGGTGGGTTTTGAAAGCTGCTGAGGATAATTTTCCTAAAGAGGCCCTGGTTTTTCGAATTTCCAGGCGAATTAGGGTTTTACTGAATCCCTCAAATATTTTATGGTATATTTGGTTATGTAGCCTGTGTTTTATGCAGGCAAAGGTAGGAGTAAGGTTAGAGTCACGGCAATGCTTGAGGAAATGTAGATCAACTTCTTTTCTCTGTATTTTGATCCTTGTTCTTTCCAGAGTACGAATTTCTTTCCAAGTATCCCCTCCGTGTAGGGTAACTATTTTAGATTGTAGATTACTGTGGTGTGGTTTCTGAGAGGAGTTCGGATTTTCCACAGTGCTCATTTTTATATATGTCGACGTTTCGAGTCTATACCTAGACTCATCATCAGGACAGATGTACGGAGAAAAGAATGCAAAGGGTTTTGATAAATATGAACTAAGTTTGCTGAAAAGACAGAATGGCCGACTAAATTATTTATATTACTAGTTATTTCTATTATTATTTAATCCTAATTATTATTTTTATTTATATAATTATTTGTATTATTATTAAATATTAATAATATTATTGTTATTAATCATTATTTAGTTGATCACTGTTTATTCTAATCATTATTTATTTTACAATTACTTGTTATTATTTGTATTATTCTTTATTATTCATATCTATCATTAATCGTCATATTATTATAATTTATATTTATATTATTATTATATATTAATTGTTTTAATCCTTAATCCATCCTTAGTTTTATTATTATTAATATTATATCTATTATTATTTAATTATTATTCATTTCTTATTTATATTTATTGTTACTAATTATATTTATTTATTATTCTTAATTATATTATTATTAGTTTGTTAATTAATTTATTGTATGTTGATATTGTTATTTATGTTATTCTTTATAATAATATTTATAATGTTATGTGTAATAATATTATTTATATTTATTATTTTATCTTAGTTATTTATTATTAATATTTTATTATTATTATTTGAATTATTGTTTATTCTTGTTAATTGTTATTATTTATTTCTATTAACTATTATTTATACTACTATCTGAATTTTATTATTTATGTTTATTATTATTGTTAGTTTATTAATCAAATGTATATTCTTAATTGTATTATTGTTATAATTCTTATTTATCATTATTATTATTCTTCTCCATAATTATTATTTTTATTTCATCTATAGTTAATATTATTTACTTATATTATTATTTATATTATTGCTATTATTATATTAATCCTTATTTATATCATTATTATATATAATGTTTAAATTAGTAATTCCTATCTATAATAATTATTTTATCTATAATCTATTATTTATTTATTTCCTAGTAATTATTCATATTATTATTCATATTTTCATTATTATTATTTGTATTTTATTATTATTGTTTACCTAATTGATTGTAAGTTTATTATTAATAATTCTTCTTATCTATGGTTACTAATGTGTAGCGAAATTTATTTTATTTTCAGGGGGATTATCCTATAAGCATCTATCAAGTAATTTTGTTTAAATAAATAGAGGGATTAGCTGAATGTTATATTTGTTAGAATGTCAATCTAGGTATTATGATCCACATTTAACCTAGCTATAATTCTATGAAGAACCTATGCTATTATTCTTCGGGGGTAAGTAATGGGTTCCAATTTTTGCTAATTTCTAAGCCTCCATCCCTATTAAGGTTTCGAGGGTGCTTTATGATTTCAATAGCTTCTCTAACCTTTCGCTTGAAATGGTGATCTTCTTTGGCAATGACCTTGGTGTCTTCAAGGCATATATGGTGATTGGTTTTTCCTACATGTTCGGCTAGGGCTGAAGAGCGGGTTCTTTCGTTACAGATATCTGCACAGTGCTCTTTGAGCCGAATCCTAATTGACCTACCCGTTTCTCTTATATATTGATCCCCACAAGAGCAGTTGATGATATATACTCCTTTCTGCTGAAGATGATCCTGGCTGTCCTTAACAGATTTCATTCTTTGTTTAATGGTAGACCAGGGTTTGAATGCAGTCTTTATATTTTTCTTACTAAGGATTTTAGCTATCTTGTCTGTGACTCCTTGAATGTAAGGAAGGTAGGCATTAGAGGTAGGGGGGTCTTTTGTCTTGTTTATATTGTTTTCAGATTTTTCCTTTTGAATAGCTTTGTATATGCCTTTATTGTTGTACCCTAGGTTGGCGAAAGTTCATTTTAGGTAAGAAATTTCCTCCTCGGTATGGTTAATATCGGAAATTCTATAAGCTCTAGTGAAGAGGGTCTGTAGTACCCCCATTTTCTGAGCTGGATGGTGGTGAGAATCAGCATGCAAGTAGTTATCTGTATGGGCTTTCTTTCTAAATACTTTGTGACCTATGGAACCATCATTTCTTCTTATGAGGACAATGTCTAAGAATGGTATGCAATTATTTTCTTCTACCTCCATTGTAAATTTGATGTCTTCCGACATGTTATTAAGATGGTCTAAAAAGTTCTTAAGCTCCTTCTCTCCATGAGGCCAGTTGACACTTGTGTCATCTACAAACCTAATCCAAGATTTAGGTTTTAATGGGTATGAATCCAAAGCTTTCTTTTCGAATTTTTCCATGAAAAGGTTTGCCACGATTGGTGAAAGAGGTGATCCCATAGCAACACCTGAAGTTTGTTGAAATATTTCACCCTGGAAGGAGAAGAAGGTGGAGCGAAGGCAGATTTCAGCTAATTTCACAGTCTGGGGGTCTGCTACTTCTTTAACTACCTGAATTGCTTCATTAAGGGGGATTTTGGTGAAGAGCTGGACCACATCAAAACTAACGATTTTATCTCCGGGATCTAGCTTAGTATTTTTAATGTATTTGACAAATTGATTGGAATCTTCAATGTAAGAGCTAGTTTTGCCCACTAGCAGGGATAAGATGCTGGCAACATATTTAGCTAGCTCATAGGTGGGGGATCCTATGGTGTTGACAATAGGTCTTAAGGGGACTTCTTTTTTATGAATTTTAGGAGCTCCATAGATCCTAGGGGTGATTTCACTATTAGTGGTTAATCGTTTTTTTAACTTATCATCCAGATTGGTTTCTTTAATGGCTTTCTTTACCAGGTTAGTGATTTTGGAGATGGGGTTTTTCTCTAATTTCTTGTAGCTGCCACTATTATATAAGTGATCTTTCATTTTGCTGACATAATCTTCATAATTCATAATGACAGTGGTGCCTCCTTTGTCAGCCTTCAAAATTACAATGACAGTGGTGCCTCCTTTCTCAGCCTTCAAAATTACAATGTCCTTATTATCTCTAAGACTTTTTAAGGCTTTTAGCAGCTCAGAGTTTAGGTTCCTTCTAGGGGGTTTGGCTTTTCTTACGATAATGGCACATTCTTGTCTAATGAGGTCTTTATCTTCATCCTTAAGTGTCTTGATTCCGTCTTCTAAGTTGCAAATGATTTCTTCATTTGGGATTTTGTTAGGGGCCAAGGCGAAATTTAGGCCTGTGTTAAGTACTTCTATTTGTTCCTTCTTCAACTCATAAGAGGAGATATTTATCACTTTCTTATTCATGGTTGAAGAATCACGGTTTTCACTTTTAGGGTTTGCTATTATTTTCTGGTTATCTACCTTATTATTTTGGGAGGTGTTTATAAAACTGCTATCTATATTTATTATATCTAATTTATTATTTATATTGGGTTTATTAACTGAAAATTTATTTAAAACGATGATATGAGTTACATACCTGGAATGGGGCGCACTCCACCTGTTGCCTGCTCCAGCTTCTGAAGTGTTACTGGGGAAGTCTTCTTTTCTCCTACGCAGAGATTCATATTTATTTGTTATTACTGCATTGGGCTAGTTAGGATCTGGACTGCGCAGCCCTATTGTTTTAGCATTGGAGATATTCACTGCGTTGTTTATGCTGGCATCAATACTGCGCAATGCCAATTGAGTGACTTTCGTTAATTTACGAGCGTTGGAGTTATAAGTGCTATTTGTCTGTATTTTAACAGTACCTGCATTAACGTGTTCAACCCTATTTTCTGCGCTGTTTATGTTGGCATCAACGTTTTCAATACTGCGCAGTGTTAATTGAGTGACTTCCGTTAATTTACCAGCGTTGGAGTCAACAGTAATGCATCAGCGTGTTCAACCCTATTTTCTGCGCTGTTTATGTTGGCATCAACGTTTTCAATATTGTGTGGTGTTAATTGAGTGCATTTTCCAGCGTTGTAGCTATTGTGCTGAGTGCTAGTACGTATTTCAACCCTTTCTTTGTTGTTTATCCTTGTATCTGCGTGTTCAACATTCTTTTCTGCGTTGTTTATGCTGGCTGTTGTGTTAATATGAGTGCTGGGCTCTTCAGTGTTGGATTGAGACTTGCTTGTACACATTCCCATGGTAGGGCTCCGAAGTTGGTCATTCCTTCCACGTTGTTCCAATTTTTGAAGTTTGCACAGGTGTTTAAACTCCAAATTCTCTTTTTCTTTTCTGGCCGTCAGTACTGCGGAGGCATCTATCACCTTCCATAGGTCCTGTTCGATTATTGCTGCTATATTTAGGTGGGTTTTGAAGGTTGCTGAGGATAATTTTCCTAAAGAGGCCCTGGTTTTTCAAATTTCCAAGCGAATCAGTGTTTTACTGAATCGCTCAAATATTCTATGGTATTTTTGGTTATGTAGCCTATGTTTTATGCAGGCAAAGGTAGGAGTAAGGTTAGAGTCACGGCAATGCTTGAGGAAATGTAGATCAGCTTCTTTTCTCTGTATTTTGACCCTTGTTCTTTCCATAGTACAAATTTCTTTCCAAGTATCCCCTCCGTGTAGGGTAACTATTTTAGATTGTAGATTACTGTGGTGTGGTTTCTGAGAGGAGTTCGGATTTTCCATAGTGCTCATTTTTATATATGTCGACGTTTCGAGTCTATACCCAGACTCATCATCATGACAGATGTACGGAGAAAAGAATGCAAAGGGTTTTGATAAATATGAACTAGGTTTGCTGAAAAGACAGAATGGCCGACTAAATTATTTATATTACTAATTATTACTATTATTATTAATCATTATTATTATTTTTATTTATATAATTGTTTATTTTATTATTAATCATTATTAATCTTATTGTTATTAATCATTATTTACTTGATCTGTTTATTTCTAATCATTATTTATTTTACAATTACTTGTTATTATTTGTATTATTCTTTATTATTCATATCTATCATTAATCATATTATTATTAATTTATATTTATATTATTATTTATATATTATTGTTTAATCCTTATCCATCCTTATTTATATTATTATTAATATTATATTTATTATTATTTGTTTATTAATTAATTATTCATTCTTATTTATATTTATTGTTACTAATTATATTTATTTATTATTCTTAATTATATTATTATTAGTTTGTTAATTAATTTATTGTATGTTGATATTGTTATTTATGTTATTCTTTATAATAATATTTATAATGTTATGTGTAATAATATTATTTATATTTATTATTTTATTCTTAGTTAATTTATTATTAATATTAATTTTATTATTATTTGAAATTATTGTTTATTCTTGTTAATTTTATTATTATTTATAACAATTATTAATACTACTATCTAAATTTATTATTTAATGTTTATTATTATTGTTTAGTTTAATATTAAATGTATATTCTTAATTGTATTATTGTTATAATTCTTATTTATCATTATTATTATTCTTATCCATAATTATTATTTTTATTTCATCTATAGTTAATATTATTTACTTATAGTATTATTTATATTATTGCTATTATTATATTAATCCTTATTTATATCATTATTTAATTATTATATATAATATTTTTTATTATTTTTATTCCTGACTAAATATTATTTTTAAATCTATAATCCTATTTTATTTATTACTAGTAATTATTCTATTATTATTCTATTTCATTATTATTATTTGTATTTTATTATTATTGTTTAACTAATTGATTGTAAGTTTATTATTACTATTTAAATTATTATTATTCTTCTTCTTATCTATGGTTACTACTGTGTAGCGAATTTTATTTTATTTTCAAGGTGATTATACTATTATTCATCTATCAAGTAATTTTGTTAAATTAATAGAGGTATTAGCTGAATGTTATTTTTGTTAGAATATCAATCTAGGTATTTAGATCCATATTTAACCTAGCTATAATTGTATTGAGAACTTATGCTCTTATTCCTGGGGGGTAAGTAATGGGTTCCAATTTTTGCTAATTTCTAAGCCTCCATCCCTATTAAGGTTTCGAGGGTGCTTTAGGATTTCAATAGCTTCTCTAACCTTTCGCTTGAAATGGTGATCTTCTTTGGCAATGACCTTGGTGTCTTCAAGGCATATATGGTGATTGGTTTTTCCTACATGTTCGGCTAGGGATGAAGAGCGGGTTCTTTCATTACGGATATCTGCACAGTGCTCTTTGAGCCTAATCCTAACGGACCTACCCATTTCTCCTATATATTGATCCCCACAAGAGAAGTTGATGATATATACTCCTTTCTGCTGAAGATGATCTTGACTGTCCTTAACAGATTTCATTCTTTGTTTATTGGTAGACCAGGGTTTGAATGCAGTCTTTATATTTTTCTTACTAAGGATTTTAGCTATCTTGTCTGTGACTCCTTGAATGTAAGGAAGGTAAGCATTAGAGGTAGGGGGGTCTTTTGTCTTGTTTATATTGTTTTCAGATTTGGCCTTTTCAATAGCTTTGTATATGCTTTTATTGTTGTACCCTAGGTTGGCAAAAGTTCTTTTTAGGTAAGAAATTTCCTCCTCGGTATGGTTAAGATCGGAAATTCTATAATATCTAGTGAAGAGGGTCTGTAGTACCCCCATTTTCTGACCTAGATGGTGGTGAGAATCAGCATGCAAGTAGTTATCTGTATGGGCTTTATTTCTAAATACTTTGTGACCTATGGAACCATCATTTCTTCTTATGAGGAGAATGTCTAAGAATGGTATGCAATTATTTTCTTCTACCTCCATTGTAAATTTGATGTCTTCCGACATGTTATTAAGATGGTCTAAAAAGTTCTAAAGCTCCTTCTCTCCATGAGGCCAGTTGACACTTGTGTCATCTACAAACCTAACCCAAGATTTAGGTTTTAATGGGTATGAATCCAAAGCTTTCTTTTCGAATTTTTCCATGAAAAGGTTTGCCATGATTGGTGAAAGAGGTGATCCCATAGCAACACTTGAAGTTTGTTCAAATATTTCACCCTGGAAGGAGAAGAAGGTGGGGCGAAGTCAGATTTCAACTAATTTCGCAGTCTGGGGGTCTTCTACTTCTTTCACTACCTAAATTGCTTCATTAAGGGGGATTTTGGTGAAGAGGTGGACCACGTCAAAACTAATGATTTTATCTCTGTGATCTAGCTTAGTATTTTTAATGTATTTGACAAATTGTTTGGAACCTTTAATGTAAGAGCTAGTTTTGCCCACTAGCGGGGATAAGATGCTGACGACATATTTAGCTAGCCCATAGGTGGGGGATCCTATGGCGTTGAAAATAGGTCTTAAGGGGAATTCTTTTTTATGAATTTTAGGGGCTCCATATATCCTAAGGGTGATTTCACTATTAGGGGTTAATCGTTTTTTTAACTTATCATCTAGATTGGTTTCTTTAATGGCTTTCTTTACCAGGTTAGTGATTTTGGAGATGGGGTTTTTCTCTGATTTCTTGTACCTGCCACTATTATATAAGTGGTCTTTCATTTTTCTGACATAATCTTCATAATTCATAATGACAGTGGTGCCTCCTTTGTCAACCTTCAGAATTACAATGTCCTTATTATTTCTAAGACTTTTTAAGGCTTTTAGCTGCTCAGAGTTTAGGTTTCTTCTAGGGGGTTTGGCTTTTCTTAGGATAACGGCACATTCTTGTCTAATGAGGTCTTTATCTTCATCCTTAAGTGTCTTGATTCCGTCTTCTAAGTTGCAAATGATTTCTTCATTTGAGATTTTGTTAGGGGCCAAGGCGAAATTTAGGCCTTTGTTAAGGACTTCTATTTCTTCCTTCTTCAGCTCATAAGGGGAGATATTTATCACTTTCTTGTTCATGGTTGAAGAATCAGGGTTTTCACTTTTAAGGTTTGCTATTATTTTCTGGTTATCTACCTTATTATTTTGGGAGGTGTTTATAAAACTGCTATCTATATTTATTATATCTAATTTATTATTTATATTGGGTTTATTAACTGACAATTTATTTAAAACGATGCTATCAGTTACATACCTGGAATGGGGCGCACTCCACCTGCTGCCTGCTCTAGCTTCTGAAGTGTCACTGGGGAAGTCTTCTTTTCTCCTGCGCAGAGATTCATATTTATTAGTTATTA
Organism: Pinus taeda; assembly: GCA_000404065.3. Lineage (NCBI taxonomy): Eukaryota > Viridiplantae > Streptophyta > Pinopsida > Pinales > Pinaceae > Pinus > Pinus taeda. The sequence goes on along the minus strand of APFE030025572.1, from coordinate 45,569 downwards.
CTGCGTTGGGCTGGTTAGGATCTGGACTGCGCAACCCTATTGTTTCAGCATTGGAGACATTCAGTGCGTTGTTTATGCTGACATCAATACTGCGCAGTGCCAATTGAGTGACTTCCGTTAATTTACTAGCGTTGGAGTTATAAGTGCTGTTTGTCCGTATTTTAACAGTATGTGCATCAGCATGTTCAACCCTATTTTCTGCGCTGTTTATGTTGGCATCAACATTTTCAATACTGCGCAGTGTTAATTGAGTGACTTCCGTTAATTTACCAGCGTTCGAGTCAACAGTACCTGCATCAGCATGTTCAACCCTATTTTCTACATTGTTTATGTTGGCATCAACGTTTTCAATACTGCGCAGTGTTAATTGAGTGCATTTTCCAGCGTTGTAGCTATTGTGCTAAGTGCTAGTATGTTTTTCAACCCTTTCTGCGCTGTTTATCCTTGCATCTGCGTGTTCAACATTCTTTTTTGCATTGTTTATGCTGGCTATTGTGTTAATATGAGTGTTGGGCTCTTCAGTGCTGGATTGAGACTTGCTTGTATGCATTCCCATGGTAGGGCTCCGGAGTTGGTCATTCCTTCCACGTTGTTCCAATTTTTGAAGTTTGCGCAGGTGTTTAAACTCCACATTCTCTTTTTCTTTTTTGGCCTTCAGTGCTGTGGAGGCATCTATGACCTTCCATAGGTCTTGTTCGATTATTGCTGCTAGTTTCAGGTAGGTTTTGAAGGTTGCGGAGGATAATTTTCCAAAAGAGGCCCTGGTTTTTCGAATTTCCAGGCGAATCAGGGTTTTATTGAATCGCTCAAATATTCTATGGTATTTTTGGTTATGTAGCCTATGTTTTATGCAGGCAAACGTAGGAGTAAGGTTAGAGTCACGACAATGCTTGAGGAAATGTAGATCAGCTTCTTTTCTCTGTATTTTGACCCGTGTTCTTTCCAGAGTACGAATTTCTTTCCAAGTATCCCCTCCATGTAGGGTAACTCTTTTAGATTGTAGATTACTGTGGTGTGGTTTCTGAGAGGAGTTCGGATTTTCCGCAATGCTCATTTTTATATATGTCGATGTTTCGAGTCTATACTCAGACTCATCATCAGGACAGATGTACAGAGAAAAGAATGCAAAGGGTTTTGATAAATATGAACTAGGTTTGCTGAAAAGACAGAATGACCAACTAAATTATTTATATTACTAGTTATTTCTATTATTATTTAATCCTAATTATTATTTTTATTTATATAATTATTTGTATTATTATTAAATATTAATAATATTATTGTTATTAATCATTATTTAGTTGATCACTGTTTATTCTAATCATTATTTATTTTACAATTACTTGTTATTATTTGTATTATTCTTTATTATTCATATCTATCATTAATCATATTATTAATTATATTTTTATTATTATTTATATATTTTGTTAAATCTTATCCATCCTTATTTATATTATATTTATTATATTTGTTCTTATTTAATATTATTCATTTTCATTATTTATATTTATTATATTAATTATATTATTTATTATTCTAAATTATATATTATTAGTTTGTTAATTAATTATTGTATGTTAATATTGTTATTTATGTTATTCTTTATAATAATATTTAATAATATTGTGAATAATATTATTTATATTTATTATTTATTATTAGTTATTATTAATATTATATTATTATTATTTGAATTATTGTTTATTTCTTGTTAATTGTTATTATTTATTTCTATTAACTATTATTTATACTACTATCTAAATTTTATTATTTATGTTTATTATTATTGTTAGTTTATTAATTAAATGTATATTCTTAATTGTATTATTGTTATAATTCTTATTTATCATTATTATTATTCTTCTCCATAATTATTATTTTTATTTCATCTATAGTTAATATTATTTACTTATATTATTATTTATATTATTGCTATTATTATATTAATCCTTATTTATATCATTATTTAGATTATTATATATAATATTTTTATTATTTGTATTCCTATCTATAATTATTATTTTATCTATAATCCTATTACTTTTTTTATCCTAGTAATTATTCATATTATTATTCGTATTTTCATTATTATTATTTGTATTTTATTATTATTGCTTAACTAATTGATGGTAAGTTTATTATTACTATTTAAATTATTATTATTATTATTCTTATCTATGGTTACTACTATGTAGCGAATTTTATTTTATTTTCAAGGTGATTATACTATTATTCATCTATCAAGTAGTTTTGTTAAATTAATAGAGGTATTAGCTGAATGTTATTTTTGTTAGAATATCAATCTAGGTATTTAGATCCATATTTAACCTAGCTATAATTGTATTGAGAACTTATGCTCTTATTCCTCGGGGGTAAGTAATAGGTTCCAATTTTTGCTAATTTCTAACCCTCCATCCCTATTAAGGTTTCGAGGGTGCTTTATGATTTCAATAGCTTCTCTAACCTTTCGCTTGAAATGGTGATCTTCTTTGGCAATGACATTGGTGTCTTCAAGTTCTCCGTACATCTGTCCTGATGATGAGTCTGGGTATAGACTCGAAACGTTGACATATATAAAAATGAGCACTGTGGAAAATCCAAACTGCTCTCGGAATTCCTTCTTTCTTAAAAAAATATTTCATCACAGTTCCATATATTGTCTGCACCATAAGAATGTTTATTGTAGGCACTAGAAAGAGTGTCATAGAACTTACATACAACTGCAAGGCACAAATTTAATGATCTGTCTCTATCAAGGCCCTCAGTTATACAGAATACAAGGTTTAGATGCCTGTTTTAAACCAAACCACCATGATTTACCAAGAAACACATCTTTGAATGGGTTTGGCCTCTCTTGACAAATTTGAACAACTATGGATTTGAGTTGTATCAACTCTACCCCATGTCCCAATTGGGCCATCTCTTTCCACCCCTTAATGACCTTGGACTCCTCCTCTTCAGTGATAACTGTAAGAGGTCCTATACATTTTGTATGAGTGAGCCCATTTATCCAATAATGTATTGGTGATGGAGAAATGCCATTTCTTTTTTCAGATGCTAGAACTGAATATACATTGAACTCTATGTCATAAATTGCAACTAAAATTTATTATTTTTTCTAACCTCTTATGGCGTTGATATTTTTAGTTTATCTTTCCCCCTACACTGTGTTTGACGGTGGATCTGTGGGTGATGGCGTGACAACAAATTCTTATGGAATTGCACATTTCTCCCTTATGAGGGCACTCAGGATTTTTTTAAACTTACCACAAGGTTAAGAAGGAATTTTTTTGGGATGGCCTTAAATCAAATATTCAAAGGTTTGTGGCAGAATGTTTTGTTTTCCAACAAAATAAAGTTAAAACAATTAAGACCCCAGGTCTATTACAACCTTTATCCATCCCAAGCCAACGTTGGGAGGAGGTTTCAATGGATTTTATCACGGGTTTACCCAAGCCTGAACAAAAGAGTGTCATCATGGTGGTAGTTGACAGACTTACCAAGTTTTTCACACTTTTGTGCATTATCACATCCATTTAAAGGCAAGACAATTTCTAATGCATTTCTGGAAACAATTCAAAGGCTACATGGAAACGCAAAGATTATTGTAAGTGACAGTGATCCCATTTTCACTAGAAATTTTTAGACATAATTATTTTCTTGTCTCTGTACTCATTTAGCTCATAGCATCTTATCATCCTCAATCTGATGGGCAAACTTAGATAGTAAACAAATTTTTGGAAGGATATCTTCGTCGCTTTGTATTTGATAACATACATAATGGGTCAAATGGTTGCCTTTAGCTAAATGGTGGTATAACACTTCCTTCCATACTGCAAAAAAAATGACCCCATTTATGGCACTTTATGGATATCATCCACCATCCATCACATCATATTTAAGATAAAATTATAAGGTTCAAGCAATGGTACATCACATCGAGCATCAACAACAAGTTCTCCAACTCTTAAAGGATAACCTCACGTTGGCACAGAATAGAATGAAACAATACGTACATCAACATCGGAACGAAAAAAGTTTTTATGTAGGTGACTGGGTATTCCTACGGTTACAACCATATAAACAAATGTCCCTCAAGCAAGCTATGCAGGATAAGAAATTATCACCAAAGTATTATGTTATGTGCAAGGTCTTGCAAAAGATTGGTACTGTGGCATACAAATTGGAGCTTCCTGCGGCTTCTCGAGTGCACCCATTTTTCCATGTTTCATGTTTAAAGAAGGTTATAGGCGACAAGCTCCCACTTCAAACGATATTGCCAAAACTTGATGAGGAAGGAAAAATTATATTGGAACCGGAAGCAGTCATAGAAAAAAGAACTTGACAGCTATGAAATTGATCAATTTCAGAGTATCTCATCAAGTGGAAGAACTTATCTGCTGAAGATTCCACATGGGAGGATGAGAATTTTATACGGAAGCATCCAGAACTACTCAAGCATTGAGGACAACACTTTTTTGAAGGAGAGGGGCATGTTAAGTCCCTATAATACTAGTGATTCCCCCATTACTATTGTTGTTGTATCCCTTATTATTAATGTTGTGCCCCTATTGTCCCCATATTGTTATTATTGTTCCCCATAGAATCCCTCTATTTTTATTTGTTTGCCTTTATATTATTATTCTTCGGTCTGCTTGGTTATATTGTGGCCCCTTCGACTCCTATATATAGAATGGAGGTTTTGTCATTTGAATCATATAAGAGTTGTTCATTTGTGTAATGTAAAGGAGGTTGCCCCCTCAAAGAGGCTTATTTCTAAGGCGTTGATGTATCTTTTCTATATTTTTGTGAGCTGGTTTCATAAGAGAAGATGGTGCTCCCACATTCTCTCTCGCATCCTCCAACAATCTGTCAGATTCTTTTGTGCACTTCCATTCATCTTTGGAAGACTCTGCTTGAGTGGATGTCTCCTCTCTTGGAACCTCTGCACGTGGTTTCTTTGCATCAGTCTGAGGCTCCTCCTCCTTTGGAACCAACAGTTCCTCCACAGCCCGTAGTTGGAGCTCCCTCTCAAGGGAAAATCACATGGCCTTCTGCTCATCAAACATGAGATCTCTACAAACCACTATCCTTCAACTAGTAGGCAAGTACACCCGATAGTTATGAGGTGTAGAAGTGTACCCCAAAAATATCCCAAACTTTGTTATCAACTCAAGCTTCTTCTGTGCATCCTTTGTCACATGGCAATATACTGATGATCCAAAGATCCTGAAGTGATCCACATCTAGTCTCTTACCGAAGAAAGCTTCCTCTGGTGTCTTCATCCCAAGTATTCAATGCAGGCTTCTATTTTGCAAATAGACCATTGTGTTGTATGCCTCAACCACAAGTGAAGTGGTAGTCCTTGGTCATAGAACATTGCCCGTGCTACCCCTACAATAGTTTTTCTCTTCCTCTCGGCCACCCCATTCTGTTGTGTGTTATGAGGTACCATCAACTCTCATTTCATTCCTTCTACTGCACATAAGTCCTTAAATTCTTGAGAGACATATTCTGCACCAATATCACTTCTCAAGGCCTTGATCTTCTTCCCTAACTCTTTCTTGACCAAAGCTTTGAACTCACAAAACTTTGTGAAATTTTGGTCCTTATTCTGCATGAAATAAATCCAACATTTACGAGAATAGTCATAAATGAAAATCACATAATACATTTTCTTCACTGTGGATGTCATTGAGAATGGTCCATAAAAATCAGTATGAACTCGCTCTAAGATAGCCTCTGCTTGACTGTCTCGATCATGAAAGGAAGACTTAGTGTACTTTCCCAAGGTAAAACCTTTGCATGTGTCAACTTGCTCAAGTTTACCTTTGGGAAGTCCTATAGATATCTACTGCATTATCTTCAAATCACCATGATGCAAATGGCCCAACCACCTATGCAACAACTTGCCAATGTCTTGGGTTTGTACCAATTCTACTTTCGTACTCAATGTTGCACAATCATCTACCTCTAATTTATAGATATTCTCCAACCAAATACCTTTCCTCTTTGTCTGAATTGCAGCTATGTGTCTTAGGAATGCCTTTCCTTTACTAAAGACAACATCGTATCCTTTGTCCTCCAACATCGCGACGGATTACCAAGTTCTTCTTCAGTCCAGGCACATACATCACATCTGTCAAGGTGAGAGGATCTCTATGCTCTCTCTAAAAAGAAACTGTGCCCACTCCTAAAACACTATACCTCCCGTCCTCACCCATATCCATTCGCATCTTGAGGTATTTCTCCTCCAAGGCACTGAATAAATTTTTATCACCGGTGATATGGAATGAGGCTCCACTATCAAGATACCAGACACAACCCATCATCGATGACACCATGCATGCGATGAGGGTAAAGTCCATTTCGAACTGAGAGGCTAATGCCTCACCTTCCAATCCTTCTAAGGATCACTTCTTGGACTTCTTCGATGGGAAATTAGTCGCATAATGTCCAATCTTGTGAAAATCAAAGCATCTTACATTAGACATGTCACCCTCCTTCCCTCCATGAGAAGAATTTGATTTGAAATGGGAAGCCTTCCCCTTCCTTTTGCTTGCCTTACTTGCTAAGGCTAGATTTTATTCATCATCATTCTTGGATGAAGAACCATCTCGTGTGCTCCTCCTGATCTCCTCCTACATAAGATCCAACAACAGTCATTCCCAATCGAACAACTTCTCCCTTCTGTTCATAGAGTCCTGGTAGCTATTTCAACTCTTTGGAAGGTGAAGGAGAGCGAGGCTCGCCGTATCATAATCAACAGTAGTTATTCCCACACTGCCAAGCTCATCTCTACAGGTGGTGAGCTTGTCCAGATATGTGGGAATAGTATCGCCCTTCTCCATCTTAATTCTTCGAAGCTTATCCTTGAGTGCAAATTTCCTTTGGTTGCTACTATTTTGGTAGAGGTCTTTCAATGTCTTCCACATTGAAAATGGAGTATCCTTCCCATGGAGACTCGAGACAATACGGTCTCAAAATCCCTAAAGGATGATCCATCTCGCCTTCGCCACACAATTTTTCCACTTAGCCAACTCTTGTGCATTAGTTGAAGTTAGGTTTGGGATTTCTTGATTAATGAATTCCTTTAAGTCATTTTCTTCTAATACAACCTCCATTCTATATTTTCATGCTATGTATTTTGAGCTACCTTCCAAGGCATACTCAAGTCTCAATCCATAGAACACCATTGGCCAACCTTGAAGTATGATATGAATTGGATTTGCACCTACAACCAAGAACTTCAAACTTTGAATTCTCTTCTCAGTATATTGTTCACAACTCCGATACCATGTAGAAAAATTGTCATAGGTTAACCCAATAATGCAATATAAATCAAAGCAGAATATTATAACCTACTTCTACTATCAATTTGCAAAAGCTTAAACATCGAGCTGAACAATATAACCAAAAGAAGAAGAATCATTGGCACAATACACATGAAAATACTTTGGGGAAAGCCTTAGATAAAAACCCCATACAAACTGAAAGAGTAAAGATAATTTGAGAAACACACACTTCTCTAATATCGGGTCACTTTTGGGGTATGTAAAATAGTTCCACAACAGAAAAGATTTTGTTGTTGGCCAAAAATGAATAAGACAATTTCTAGATATGTAAGAGGGTGTACTATGTGTGCTAAAAGCAAGCCCAACAATAGAAAACTAGGCTTGTACACTCCATTACCAGTTCCTTCTCATCCTTCTAAAAGTGTGTCCATGAAGTTTGTTGGAGGAATTCCTAAATCTAGGAAAGGCCATGATTATCTATATATTGTTGTGGATAGGTTCAGGAAAATGTGTATTTTGATACCTTGTAATAAATAGATTACAGTTGAACGAACTACAAAATTGTTCTTTCAACATGTATGGGTTCATTTTGGATTACCCACTTCCATTGTATCTGATCGAGCCACTCGATTTGTGGGGAAGTTTTGGTCAAGTCTGGGGAAACTGATGGACACCAAACTGAAGAAAAGCACAACATTCCATCCACAAACCGATAGCCAGACAAAAGTAGTCAACAGGAAAATGATCTAGTTGCTTAGAGGATATTGCAGTAAGCATCCTAAGCTTTGGGATGAGCATTTGTGTTATGTGCAGCATGCCTACAACAGAGCTAAACATTCTTCTACACAGAGATCTCCTTTTGAGACCTGTTTTGGTTTCACACCAAGGTCTCCTTTGGATTTTGTCTTTGGTAAAGACACCACAGTTGAGGGACACAGTGATGTGGATAGGGCAACTAGGTTTGAACAAATCCAAGAGATCCACCAGGTAGTATAGGAATAGCTGGAAAAGCTCCAAGCCAAATACAAGGCAAGGAATGACAAGCATAAGATGGAGCATAGTTTCCAAGCTGGTAATCAATTTTGGCTGTATATCAACAAGGACAAGATGCAAGGTGAAGGTAAAAATCTAAAGTCGATCGGGGATGGACCTTCCAAGATACTTGAGAAAATTGGTGAGAATGCTTTTCACCTTGATCTACCAGCTTACATGAACATCTACTCAGTCGTGAATGCAGATTGCTTGAGATTGTTTGAACCCTCACTAATTGAGGATCTTGAAGAACAGAGTCAATTCCTTCTATTGATGACCTATTACCTGAATATCTTAATGAATTGTAGGAAGACATAGTTTTGGATAGGAATGTGAGGACGTCGAGCAAGGGAGATGTTGAGTACCTCAGAGTTGGGCTGAAGGGTTCAAAGCTGAGCAATGCATAGTGGATAGAGATTGGACAAGTGAGGGAATTGTACCCTAACTTAGTCGATTCTTGAAAACCAACTTTTGGTGGTCCAAAATCTTTTTCAGTGGGTAGGTCGAGATCCGAATTGGATCCATGAAAATTATCAGAGTTCTATGACTACATCAAATCATGACAAACTTTAAAAACTTGTGAATAATGAGCTATCAAGAAAGACCTCTGAACAATGGCAGTTGTAGCCAGCACAGAACAACGAGGACCTCGGTAAAATCACGCTGACCGAGGCCCATGGAGACTGCACAGTGGTGCAAACTAGCAATTGGGAAATCTAGATTAGAAAATGGAGGTTGTTTCTAATGCATTATTCGCACTTTCGTTGCCCAAAACCCCTCGAAATGGAAAAGCACTGAGTGCTCGATCACAAGGGAAGCCAGAGAACCGTGGAAAAAGCGCTGAAACGATAGGCAGGTCCTGCACTCCAAAAATGGTGGAATATCGGAGGCGTTTTGGGCAGTAAGCGGGTTTGGCTGACGACCTGGCGATGCCATTCACTGAATGATGCGTGTGTGACAGATGAGAGAGAAAACCGCTCTCATCGCAGCCTAACGGTCAAGCAATTCAACCGTGCAATAAGAGCGATAACCATGGGATCTGGAGGCCCTAGATCTAATGGCAGAGATTGCACCCAATGGGAGACCGGATTTGATGGAGAAATAAGCCACGTCACATAAAGGTTTGAAGTCCGATTTGACCTTTAACCTAGCAAATGAATCATTTCGCAAAGTAACCGAAATAATGAACTGTCGAGGAAGAGTTGGAGCTCAGTTCATGGAGGAAAAGTGGCCACCTCCCTATGAAATGTTACACAGTGGTGATGACGCAGAGGCAAGTTCAAGCAGATTGAGGTAGGTGAAGCAAAGAGACAGAAGAGGAAATGAACAGTAAGGGGATGGATTATCTTTAAGCCACGAACTAAAGAGAATAAGAGAAGGAGACAGTGAGACAGAAGTACCAGAGAATAGAGAGTCCAGCTGACCTACAAAGTTAAGGCAACATCGATTAGACAGAACGACGCTTGAGAGGTTCAAGCAATCCCTATGAGGAAATTTGTGAGGAACTGAGTACCAAATTGGACTCATCCCATTAAGACCAATTGAGGTCGAGACTTGGTAAGGAGGATTCTGTGCACTCTAGTGGCTTAGGGAATCCAAGGACCACCCTATTACACATCATTTGTTTTAGGAGACTAAAATTGAGCTCCTCATTGTAAAAAATCTACTTAAAGACACAATAAAAGAAGGCCACCACTGAAAGCTGGATCAGAGACATAACCCAGGAGGATTGGGTGAACTCCTTATTAAATTTGTTGTGTTCTGTTTTTCTTATTGTGCTTCTCTTACTGTTTTCGAGTGTCTGTGTATTTTGCAATCTTATCGATCTGTTGCCTAAGATAACATAGACACACACGAGCACATGAGTCTATAATACCTTTATTAATTAATTAACTGAGATCATATATAAGTGATTTTCATATCAAACGCAAAACCAAATCGCATAAAAAAAAGACATTTTATGGTTTCCTTTTATCACAAGTACAAAATATCAAAAAAATGTTAAAAAAAGTTGATGGGTTTGTATCTCCTTGTTACCTAAATTACAATTCAATTATTTATATTTTCCTTTCTATGTATTTATACTCACTTTCATCCTTCTTACACTTACATCTTGTATTCATATGATTGGTCTCATTTATCTTCAAACTCAAATGTGAGCCCATTCATTTAGTTTTTATTAATATAATTAAACAAATTAAATTAATATTTATCATATACTTGTTTTTTATTCTCAAAATAATTTACCAAATATAAAGGATCGTTGCCCCAATTTCCATGGTTTCTTCAAAAACTTATGAATAGTTTCTAAAGTATCTAAATTTATTATGATTTTGAATAAAAATTATAAAAGATTTTGATTAATACATTTGATATAAAAACTATTTTATTTATCTGAATAGATAAAAGGAAATAAATATTTCTTCTTTTAATAATGAATTTGACCATATAGATTTCTCTCAATATTCATGTGTTTTGCTATTTATCAATAATCTTGAGAAGCAAATGGAACATGTACACTAATCACCTGTTAATAAAATTTGCTCATATGCTACTTAACCAATAATCTAAAGAGGCAAGTGCAACATATACACTAATCACCAATAAATAAAATAACAATTAATACAAACACACTTGATTGGAAAACATAGTCTTGGCTGTGATCTTAAAAACTCCCACTTTACCATCAAATTCCCAAATTTCAAAATATTATCAAATACACAATTAAAAAACCATAAATTAAACTAGCTTTTAAAACTTTTTCAATTTGATATTTGGATGTGGGAGGAGAAGGAAATTTATTTCTTTTTTCATTCCAAATCGTTTTCTTTTAGATCCATTAGCGATATAGATTTCAATTTTATTTACACAAAATATGTGCAGTTTTCAATATTCTCCGGTTGATTGGAAATCAAAATTCAAACATTTATTTTATTCATGCCCTCTGCAACAAGTAAAATCATAATCCAGACATAGCTCCCAATGGTTAATTGGAAATCAAAATTCAGACATTTATTTTATTCATGCCCTTTGCAATAAGTAAAATCATAATCCAGACATAGCTCCCAATCTCCTTCTTTCAGTTTTGCATACATAATACATAAGGGAGATTAAGGATGGAATTAAAAGACTCACTCACGGTTTTCACACCATGCTAACCAGAAAAAATCTTGACAAAATTTTAAACCATATTTAACCAGCAAATCACCCCCCTAAAAATTGCCCCTCAAATTCCATCGCTCGGGCTTGGGCTAAAATTGCTGGATTTTTACCCTTTTAGATATTTATCCTATTTTTACCTATCTCAAGCAAACAATCCCATATCCATATCCAGCTCCTCCCTTCAACTCCGATCCGACGTCAATCCCGCCCCGCCGCCAGTGTTTCCTCCCTTGGACTTGTGTGCCATGTTACCTACGGCCGATCCTTTCTCTGAATTGCAAGCGAACGAGAGGGGGAAGTTCAGAAGAGCCCGAGATCCACGGAGTCTGTAGGCAGCGCGGTCATATGCGTGAGCGGCCTCTTCCGGGGTGTTGAAAGTTCCAAGCCAAACCCGAGCACCCTTCGTGAAGGGATCTCTGATCTCTGTTGTGAATTTTCCCCACCGCCGCCGCCTCACTCCTCTGTAATTCCTGGCACTTATCTCTCTCCTCTTTCCATTCTCCCGCTCCCGTGGCCGTTTCTTTACCTGAAACGCCTCTGCTCCTTTCATAACTGAGCATCTTGGAGAAGAGGAATAATCGTTCGGTTGTGTAAATTCATTCTCGTTCTCTTCTAATGTTGTTTTGCTGACGATATTTTGGCATGAGGCCCTGGTCACTGTGGAATTGGCTTGGGTATCATGATCATGATCATCAATATTAATATAACCACCACTCTCAACGCCAGTGGGGGTGAACAACAACGGCGAAGTTCCCTCAATATCAATATCAATATCAATATCGTCCTCCACTTCCAGCAAATGGTGACGAATCAACTCCAACATATCCATGTCCATACTCATGCCCGGTGGTCACCCCTCCTGCAAGATCAAGATCTCCGGTGAATCACAATAATCTCGCAGGCAGGATTATAAAGAAAACGTTTTCATTTTTGAATTGTCGCAGCCAGCAGTATTGACTATTGAATACTTTGCATGCTGCCAATGCGCAGTTTCGTGAGCACGTTGCATTCTACCAATGTACCAATCCACAGCTGATTTTGTCATATTCTCATTGATAGATTCTTCGCAATATTCCTTAGTGAAATAATTCACATTTTTATGGCTAATTTAAGTTCTAGAGATTTATGGCTAATTTAAGTTCTAGAGATTTAATGGACATAAGTCTTCACGTATATCTTTATTTTTATTATTAAAATAAAATTTTGAAATCTGAGAAATATAAACTAAATTAATATTTGATTTTGCTATTATAAAGCAATTTTGGAATTATTTAAATTAATTAATAATTGGACTTCATAAAAAACCAAAAAAGTGTTGTGTATATATATATATATATATATATATATATTTTGTTATATTAAAGCAATTTATATATAATTAATTTTCATGGGCAATTTGGCCTAAATGCAACCTGATCAAAAATATTTCCTCGATGCTAATATTTTCTATTTTACAGTTTAGAATAAGTTTAACAAATATTCCAACATCTGCAATGAATTTACTGTCCGATACCACAACTTGTATTCTCACATTTTCATGTAAAATATAACATGGGGACATGGTAAAATAATATCGGCCAATTCAAGGCATTCGTACGCTGAAATATCAAACATTGAAATCGTATACAGAGCACGATTAATCCAATTTAATCTTATATTCCTACGTCATACGATTAATCCAATTTAATCGCATATTCCTCCGTCTTCTTAAAATCTCTGGTTAGAGTTGCAACGTAAACAACCACTCTACGCAACAGTCACAATTTGAATGGAATTATGATCAACGTTTTTGTCTTTTTAATAGCGTTCAAGGTTTTCTATATGTCGTGATTCTGTGCTTAGTTCAAGGTGCTTAGTGCCCACGGAAAGCCTCCACGGAATACGAATAAATAAGGCGCAAATTTAAAATAATGTACTCTTTTAGGACCTTATGGCAAAGTGTGGTGATATCAATATCTCTTGGAATTTTTGGATGCTTAAAATACGGGAATATAGAATATTTGGTTTGTGTGGATATTTTAGATTTTATTATGTTTAAGGCAATCTTAGTCTTTATGTGTGAAAAGCGCTAGTTTACATGGGGTTTCTTAAAGGCTTATTGCTCCAAGATGGGTTTTCTTAAAGGCTTATTGTTATATGGGTTTTCTTAAAGGCTTATTGTTATATGGTTTGAACATATATATTATTTGGAAGCTTTTTTTGGCCTTGGTGAGTCATTTTGTCTTAGTAATTCTTAAGTCTTAGATCACGTTGTGCCCTAATTACATATATTGGAGGAATCAGATTGGTTTATTGTGCTTGTTAAGCTTTGTTCTTAAGTAGTGTTATCTGCCATGAGCCTTTCTTATCACCTTACCCCTTGTACTTAGCATATTTGTCCAAGTGACCTACTAAAGGGAAGCCTCTGTGCTAGTGAAAGTCCACAAAAGAGCAAAAGGTAGTGGTTGTGGTGACAATCAACCACACCTCATATTGTTGTCCTTTAGTCTATTTCTTTCCTTGTGACCTTCCCCTCACAAAATATTATACATTTTGGAGGAACATGACATATAAAGAAAATAAGATTTATGATCAGAAAAGTTATAATAAATTATATATATCCATGTCTAATTTAATAAATTTAGAATGCCAAACTTTAAACAACCATTACTCCATAGCATGGAAAACCCAAAACCAAATATGGTTTCATTTTATCATTCAAATAAAAAATATCAAAAAAATGTCAAAAAAAGTTATAAAAAAATGTTAAAAAAAAGTTGATGGGTTCAGTATATGGTATATGGTTGTTAGCTAAAATTGCAATTCAATTATTTATGTTTTCTTTTCTATTTATTTCTACTTACTTTCATCCCTCTTTCACTTACATCTTGTATTCATATAATTTGCCTCATTTATATTCAAACTCAAATATGAGCCCATTCATTTAATTTCTATTAATATAATTAAGCAAACTAAATTAATTCATATAATTAATTTTTATTCTCAAAATGATTTACCAAATACAAAAGATGGTTGCCCCAATTTCCATGGCTTTTTCAAAAACTTATGAATAGTGTCTAGAGTATCTGAATTCATTATGGTTCAAATAAAAATTATAAAAGATTTTGATTAATACATTTTATATAAAAATTAATTTATTTATCTGAACACATAAAGGAAATAAATATTTCTTCTTTGAACAATGAATTTGACCATGATGGTGTCTCATTGTTTATTTATTTTGCTATTTGACTAATAATCTTATTGTTTATGTATTCTTCTATTTGACAAATAATCTAGAAAGGCAAGTGCATCATGTACACTAATCACAAGTCAATAAAATTGATAAAACTTGTGAATCCAGATTACATTACTAATCAAATGCAATTACATATATAAAAGAAGTGTTGTCTCAAGATAGGTAAGCTATCTTGGACACACAATCTGTTGGTTGAGGGAATATCTCAACCACACACCAATGTAGGAAATAGATCCTAACTACTAGGACAGACTCGTTTACTTAGTAAGAATCACAACTAGAGCCAAGTAGGAGTTACATTTTCCAACACAACATAATCTGTTGGTTGAGGGAATATCTCAACCACACCCCAATGTAGGAAATAGATCCTAACTACTAGGAAGAGACTCGTTTACTTAGTAAGAATCACAACTAGAGCCAAGTAGGAGTTACATTTTCCAACACTCCCCCTTAATGATTACTTGTCTTGATATCAATTTGCAAAGTCTACATCTGGTCCAATCTGGTAATCACACCTTGTACCTTGTTCATTCAATTATATGTGTCCATATAAAGGAACAAATATCTACTGGAATGCATGGGTTCCCAACCGATGCAACTGCCAGTCTACTAGGAAGTCCTTCACATACATGGTTCATCCACCTCTTAATGAACTTTCTTTGACTTGGTCCATTACACTATGAGATATGTTACATCTCTTAGTTCCCCCATTAATCGAAGACTCAATTCTCTAGTTACATATCAAGCTTAGATACGTGTACACCTGCCACCCTCGTACCTACCTAGTGGTTGATTCCACAACTTGATGTCATTAGGGAACACATGGCAAAGGGGTATGCATGCTTCTCCAGGGCTTATAGTCATATGCCCTTTTAATATATTCCAAGCTTAAGAAGATACTAGATACATAAAACAGTTTAGGGACCACAACTGTCCAAAAGAACAAAATATGAAATGTAGATTTGCTATGATTACAATGTATGACTCACACTTTATCACAATCATGAGTCTATTCTACAAACTTGGCAAAATACTCAAGCAAATTTGACTAACCATCATCTTTTAATCGCTTATGATGGATATACCACATCATTCATATGCTGGACTGCCTTCCCACTGGAATATCATAGTTTTTGTACTTCTAGTCTTTGGTATCTTCATTTTTATTTTTTAAAGATTGTGGTCTCCATGTTTTACCTATCATTCAATTAGAGTTGCGAATTCTAACAAAATGACTTCATATGGAGGTCACGAATCTCAATATATATACAAATTTCCGAGACTAATTTGCCTTTATACATACCCAAAAAAAAAAAATTACACTATCAAATAATATAAGAAATCCTCAATGAACCTTAATCGGTGATTCACCATATGCCAATTTAATTCATAAAACCAGTCAAAGACTCTCCATCATTGGTTCTACAACCTCAATGCAAGTTGTCTAACGAAGCCTTCATAAGCATCTAACTCATCTGAATCCTTACTGTATTATCCAGGCTTTATTCTCGTGCTCCCTTCACAGACCTCTGAAATGGGTTCCATCTGAATCATGAATTAAATTTTCCACTTTGACGGATCTTCAACGATCAATTCAAATCGGATCTAAAACATTGATTGTCAGGGAAATATTACCCAACACACTATTGCAACCATTGCATTGTTGTTCAGTATCTCTATTTGTATTTGGGTTCTATTCTTTGTTTAAATGTTAATTTCCCCTGTCGCGTTATCATTTCAGGAAAACCACCAGTCTTTTCCCTGCACCGCTTTTTACCGAGCAGTAGTTTTTCTCAAACGGCAGTGATCATATTCACTATCTAATGCATGTCCACAACAGATTTCCAAAATAGCTTTTTCCTCAGAGCTTAAAGTCCAGCAGAAAGGGACGTGCGAGATTGACGATCAGCTGTCCGATTATTGAGGGCAAGATCAGCGGTTATGGTTGCTCATGAGAGTGAGGGTACTTCATTGTCGCCTGTCCCTGGATCTTCTATGCGATGTTGTAGCCAACTGTAATCTACGGTTAAAGAAAAAAATATATTGCCATGCTAAAGGATTTAATGAAATGTACTGTGGGCAGTAAATGTAGGTAAAATTTTTAATTTTATTATTTTATATTTTCACGGGAGTATGGCAAGTAAAAACATATGGTTATGTTTTTTTTGTAGTTGTCGAATATGTAATGCAAGAGGGCAATACGCAACAACGTGCGAATATAAAAGAATTTTTTTTATACACACAACAGTGTTAATATTTTGGATGAGACAGAGTATTGTTTTGTAATGCACAACAATGCAGACATAGCAGAGTAAATTTGCAAGCAGAGACAGAGCTTTTTATGCATAGCAATGTTTTTATTTTTCAGGAGAAGACAAAGATTTTTTTTTTGTGTGGAACTGAAGCGTTCTTTGGTTGCAATCCCTCTGAGAGAGGAAGAAGTTTGTAACAACAGTTATTTTATTAATGAATAAAAAGTTTGTTTTGTGTGTGTGTAAAACTCTATTCTCCCAAACTATTTGAGCTTCCCTGTGTTAAGATCCTGTGATAAAAACAGAGCATTATTCTCTCTTCATTTTTGTTATGGAATTATCAGAAATTCCCAACATGGTATCAGAGCTTGTCCAGGCTCTTTGATGGTGTCAAAGAAGCTGAAGGAAGGATTTCTTGTTGTGGCAGCTTCTCCAACGGAGTGAAGACTCAGTCAAGAAAGAATCCAAGGTATTTCTCAAGTTAGTTTTTGTGTTACTGTTGAGGACAGTCAGTTATTTTAAATACACAGTCAAGTATTTTGAGGCATAGTTAAGAGTGCAAGTATGGTTGGAGCCAACACTAGCATGGGTATCTTTAATACTCAACTCCCACAATTTAATGGGAAAAACTATGACTATTCGGCAATAACTATGAGAACTTTGCTTCCTTCCCAAGACTTCTCAGAATTTGTTGAGGATGGTTTTGAAGAAGCAACTGATGAAGATGAGTTTAATAACTTGACTCAGGAAGAGAAAGAACTGTTGAAGAGTAATAAGAAGAAGGATTATAAAGCCCTCTATTTTTTGTATCAAGCAGTGCATGAGAGTGTGTTTCCAAGGATAGTAGTAGCCAAGAGATCCAAAGAAGCATGGAAAACTCTCAAGATAGCCTATCAAGGTATGGAAAAAGTGAAGACAATAGAACTACAGTTGCTGAGGAGAGATTTTGAAACTCTCTACATGAAGGAGTTAGATAATATTGACTCATTTTTCACACACGTGATTGGTCTGGTCACACAGATAAGGTCTCATGGAGAGATTCTTGAAAAAATGAGGATTGTGGAGAAACTATTGAGGATCCTACCCTCAAGGTTCGATGTGATGGTCGCCACCATAGAAGAGACAAAGGATCTCACAAACTTCTCAGTTGATGAACTACATGCATCACTGATAACACGCAAGCAGAGATTGAGTAGAAATGAAAACTCATCTCTAGAACATTCCTTTAAGACCTAGATGTTCTTTGGAAGAGGAAGAGGTCAAGGCAGAGGAAACAAGAGAGGAAGAGGCATAAGCCAAAACAGAGGTGGAAGAAACAGTCCATCAAATGCTCAAGGAAGAGGCAGCAATCCAGATCAGAACCAAGGCCAAGGCAACAACCAACAAAGTGGACAACATCATGCTCAAGGACAAAGGCATGATAAATCCAATGTCCAATGTCACTATTGTAAAAAATATGGGCATTATGCAAATGAATGTAGGAAGAAGCGGCATGATATGAGTAATAGAACTAGTGCAAATTTCACTAGAGAAAAGATCAGCCAAGATAATTTGTTTTTAGCCTATAATATGGCTGAAGCAAAGAGTGAAGATGTATGGTTTCTAGACTCCAGTTGTAGTAACCATATGACAAGAAACATAGCCCTATTTTCTAAGTTAGATCAGAGTGTGAAGTCACAAATCACACTAGGGACTTATAGTAAAGTTTTTGTTATGGGAAAAGGAGAAGTAAATGCCTGAACAAGGAAAGGTGAAAAGAAAACCATAGCAGATGTTTATTATGTTCTTGGAATGAAATGTAATCTCTTAAGTATTGCACAACTTGTTCAAAAGGGGTACAATGTTTTCTTTTTGAATGATGTATGCACCATCATGGATAAAGCACCCAACAAACAATGTATTGCTGAAGTGAAGATGACAAGGAACATGATGTTCCCTCTCAGAATGAAAATGGATTTGAAAAATGGAGAAGAAATAGCAACAGTGACCCAAGAGGCTTTCCAAAGCGAACCAAAAGATGAAAATTGGTTGTGGCACTTGAGATTTAGACATCTCAACTTTGGAGGTATAAACTTGTTGAATATAAAAGGAATGGTAAGAGGATTACCATTGATAGAGAAACTAGACAGCCTTTGTGAAGGTTGTATCTTGGGGAAACAACACAGAGAAACTTTTCCATCTGGGAAAACCATAAGGGCAAAAGCACCCTTAGAGATTGTCCACTCAGATTTATGTGGATCAATGCAAACTCCATCACTTGCGGGAAGCCACTATATATTAACATTTATTGATGATCTTACTAGAAAAACTTGGGTTTATTTCCTGAAGAACAAAAGTGAAGTGTTTGAAAGATTTTTCAATTTCAAAGCACTTGTATAAAACCAAAGTGGGCTGCATATCATAGTTCTAAGAACTGATAGAGGAGGTGAGTATATCTCCAAAGAATTTCTACGTTTTTGTAGAGAAAATGGAATTCATAAGTAGTTTAACACTAGGTACACTACGCAACAAAATTGAGTTGCCAAAAGGAAGAATAGGACAATCATGGATATGGCGAAGAGTATGTTAAATGCAAAGCATTTGCCAAATTATTATTGGGCTGAAGCTCTACACTGTGCAGTGTACATTTTGAATAGATGCCCTACAAAAGCTGTCATGAACAGAGTGTCGAAAAAAGCATGGAGTGGGAGAAAGCAAGGAGTCACCCATGTGAAAGTTTTTGGATTTGTGGCTTATGCACACATTCCAGATCAACTAAGGAAGAAGCTGGACAAAAAAGGGGAGAAATGTATTTTCATTCGATATAGTGAGGAATCCAAAGCTTATAGGTTGTATAACCCATCCACCAAGAAGCTTATTGTGAGTAGAGATGTTCAGTTCATTGAGGAGGAAGCTTGGGATGGAAGCATAGAGAAAACAATGAATGTTAAAAACTCTTTGTCACATGATCAAGATTATGAGGAGATGGCTGAAATACATCCCCAAAAAACAGTACGAACACAAGGGCAGCAACAGACACCCTTGAGGAGAAATGAAAGTGCTTCTCCAAGCACACCACAAGGAGGAAATTCAAGTGCTTCTTCAACCACTTGTACACCAAATGAAGAGGTAAGAAGTTCAGAAATTTAAGTGACATTTATGAAAAAGAGGCAACAAATGAAGGTATGAACTCTTTTTTTGCTTTATATTGTCATGTTGATGACCCTGTTCATTTCGAAGAAGCAATTAAGGATAGGAAATGGATAGAAGCTATGGATGAGGAGATCAATGCCATATAAAGAAACAAGACATAGGATTTAGTTGAACTACCAAAAGGAAAAGAAGTCATTGGAGTTAAATGGGTCTACAAGACCAAGAGTAATGTTGGAGGAAAAATAGAAAGACACAAGGCAAGACTTGTTGTCAAAGGATATAAGTAGCAGCATGGGAGAGACTATGAGGAAACTTTCGCATCGGTTGCTAGAATGGAAACCATGAGAGCATTGTTGTCCATAGTAGCACAAGACAAGTGGAAAGTTTACCAAATGGACGTGAAGTCAGCATTCCTAAATGGAGTGTTAATAGAAGAGGTTTACATTGAACAACCTCTATGCTATGAAAAGAAAGGCCAACATCACAAAGTGTGCAGATTGAAGAAAGCTCTTTATGGGTTGAAGCAAGCACCAAGAGCGTGGTACAGTAGGATAGATTCCTATCTACTAGAAAATGGATTTCAAAAGTGTGAGGGAGAACCCACCCTCTACATCAAAGAAAAGGATGGTAAAACACTAATTGCTGTGTTATATGTTGATGATGTTATTTTCACAAGTAATGATGATTACCTTATTAAAATTTTCAAAACAATCATGAAAGAAGAATTTGAAATGACTGACATGGGTTTGTTGGGATACTTCTTAGGAATAGAAGTAGAACAAAATGGAAATGGGATTTTTATCTCACAAGCGAAATATGTTAATGAAGTGTTGGAAAGATTGAATATGCAGGAGAGCAAAGTAGCAATCACTCCCACAGTGATGGGATTAAAACTCAGCAAAGAGGACAACAGCGAGGATTTTGATCCTAGTTTGTACAAGAGCATAGTTGGAAGCCTCATATATTTGACTGCAACTAGGCCGGATATAATGCATGTTGTTAGTTTGATTTCTAGATTCATGGAGAGGCCAAAAGAAGCACATTGGCAGGCAACAAAAAGGATTTTGAGGTATGTTAAAGGTACTAAAAGGTTTGGCATTTTATATACTGCTTCAGAATGTTCAGATTTAATTGGATACACTGATAGTGATTGGGCTGGAAGTGTAGATGATTGGAAAAGCACATCCGGTTATGTTTTTCACATGGGTTCAGGAGCCATTTCATGGGATTCTAAAAAATAGCCTATTGTAGCATTGTCTACAGCAGAGGTAGAATATGTGGTAGGTACAGCAGCAGCGTATCAAGCAATTTGGATGAGAATGATGTTAAGGAGTTTATGCCAAGAGCAAGCAAAAGGTGATTTTTTGTGAAAATAGCTCAGCTATTGCATTATCCAAGAATTTTGTGTTTCATAAGAGAACGAAACACATTGACACAAAGTTTCATTACATCAGGGAATTGGTAAACAATGGAGAAATTGTTTTAGAAAACTGTAGAACTCGGGAGTAGCTTGCATATATTCTCACCAAACCATTGGGGTAGAAAAGTTTTGAGTTTCTGAGGAAATGTCTGGGTATGACTGATAACCCAACAGTTGAAATTAAAGGGGAGTGTTGAAATATTACTTTCAATTGCAACGCCAGTCGTTTGCCAGAATCTTCCATTAAATAGCGATTGCCCCTTTCCCCAGCACGTAAAGTTCGGTAAAAAAGGCCGTGAGATATTGCCGACAATCGTCCGATTAATGTGGGCCAGATTGACGGTTATGGTAGCAGCGGCATGTTTTTTGTTATCGGGAGGACCTCTGGTAATTGTGATAATTTTTGGGTGGACATGGAGCAAAATCTACGATTAAAAGGAAATATCGCCATGTGAAGTATTTAATGTAAGTTTATTACAGTTGTTGAATGTAGGTGGAGATTTTATTTTTATTGTTTTTAATTCACGAGAGTCGGTTTCTGCGATACAAGTAAAAAATGTAATGTTATGTTTTTTTTTTGAGATGCAATGTAATGTACAACAGTGCAAAGTAATAAGTCAAAAAAAAATTACACACAGCAGTGTTAATTTTTATAGTGAGAGACAGAGTGAAGTTTTGAACTGCCTCTGAAGCAGTCTTGTTGTAATCCCTCTATTAGAGGAAGAGTTTTGTAACAGTTAGTCTTGTTAATGAATACAAGTTTTTTTTTTGTGTGTGAAACTCTGTCTTCCCGAAACATTTTTAGTTTTTCTGTGTTAAGAAACAGATCATTATTCTTTGTTTATTTGTTCTGGAATTATCAGAAATTCCTAACAGGCAATCTTCTCGGAGTTATCTGCCTTATCGGATGGTTTTCTTGTTGCATTTCAGCCCATGCATTCAAAGTAAATAATATTTGGTAGCCGTGATAACGAATTTTTCTCATAGATGAAGCATTTAGTAGAGCTTATATTTTTTATTTTCACATGCTCTCCCATATTTCAATGTTAATGAGATCTTTTGGATGGATCTGGACAACTAGTTTTACATTTTGTCTTCAAAAGTGCACCAAATGAAAGCTCTAGGGGTGGTTGTTACTGCTAATGACATTTTCAGTGTTACATTTTTCCTCTGAAAATGCGCCAAATGAAAGCTCTGGGGGTGGTTGTTACTGCTAATGACCTTTTCGGTTTTACATTTTGCCTCTGAAAATGCACCCAAAGGAAGCTCTGGGGGTGGTAGTTACTGCTAATGATATTTTCAGTTTTACATTTTGCCTCTAAAAATGCACCAAATGAACCCTAGAGGGGTGGTTGTTACTGCTAATGACCTTTTCGGTGTTACATTTTGCCTCTGAAAATGCACCAAATGAAAGCTCTGTGGGTGGTTGTTACTGTTAATGACATTTTCAGTTTTACATTTTGCCTCTGAAAATGCACCAAATGAAAGCTCTGGGGATGGTTGCTACTGGTAATGACATTTTTGGTTTTACATTTTGCCTCTGAAAATGCACCAAATGAAATCTCAAGGGGTTGTTGTTACTGTTAATGACATTTTCAACATTTTTTTTATTTTCACACGTTGATGTTGTATTCGAACTTGGAATACACTTCTATATTATAATATTAATTATATATAATATATAATATATATTATATATATATATATCTCTATATATATAATATATATATTAAAATGAGTTATGGTTTTTTTTTGGCATGATTCTTATTGATAAGTCCATTGTATTGTGATAAAAGCTTATTTAAGGTTAAATATCTTTTATTGTAAAGTGAGGAAAAATCTTTATTTAAACAATTAATCTAGTTAATTCTTATGAATTTTTAATAAAATATTGATAATATGAATGTATTCCTAAAAGTAAGTAATTTTAATAATCTATCTATATTATTTAGTCATTTAATTTATATGGTTAATCCATATAACACATGTTAAATTTTAATAAATTATTGGGTAAATCAACGGTCATAATAAATTATTATTTTAAATAAAGGGTTTCATTTTTTATAAATTTATATAGATTCTTCTATCATGATTGTTTAGTAATTTAAAAAAATAACAACAATTAATTCTAGAATATATATATAATATATATAATATAGTATTTATATATATGTATATAGTTATAGAAACTAAAATGTGGTTATTTAAAATTAATTTACATAAATTTTAGAAAAATTACCTATCACATCCACCTATGTATAAGATTTTTAATAATAAGTTTACACTCGTTCTAAATTAAAATGAAATTGATTCTCCACAATAAGGAGAGTATTTTCTTAACGACCCAAAATCTAAGCACATCAGGCTTGAAACAAAATTGTTCGGTTGCTAACAATGACACTCATAAATCATTAAATCTGATTTTCCCCTAATCTTACTTGTAGAAAATTGTATTGTTGCACTTCCAGTCCATTAAGTCGTCGTGGTTGTGCTCCTTCACTAAGGAGCAGCAGTACTGTCTCCTTCTCTCTGAAACACAGCGATTTCTCTTTGCATGTGTTCGTCTTTGCTACAGACTACAGGGGTTCTTCGAGCCTCTCTCGCAATTGGGGTTCCTATGGGGATTTTTGCCTTTGTTTTTATGCAACATTTTTTATGGGGATTTTTGCCCTTGTTTCTATGAAACCTTATTTCTGGGCGTGATGGGTTTCTATGCAACCTGAGGTACTTGAGCTTTTTGTCCTCAAGTATTATATATGGTAGGTTTTACTTTTTTAGGGTTTTTTTAAAAGTTTTTTTTATTTTTTTGGCATATCTTGGATTTATGAGTTTGTTCCATGTTGGGTTTTTTGGTGATGGGCTTGAGTGCCCTATTTTGTTTTAGCATCTTTGCCCTATTTTGTTTCAACATCTTCTATAGCGAGGATTTTTGGCATATTAGTTGTTTCTTGTAATGTTTTCGACCATAGCTATCACTCTAGATCTTGCGGGCATGTGCAATGTATTTCGAAGTTATTTTGGCATAAATGATATAAGAATGACTATGTAACATCTTTTTATCTAATGAAAAGTTGTCTTTTTTTAATCGAAAAAATAAAAATAAATAAATAATCTAAACCCAAAAAATTGATTTTATATAAAAAAAAAATTATATAATTATTTAAATAATTTTATTTGTCATTTAAATTGATTTAGATATTACCTAAATTTTTTAATATAAATTTTCTTATTAGATTAAGTAAAATTATGTGTGGAGATGCTTTATAGTTTAATATGGAAGATATGTTGTTATGTTATCAATGAATCTTATATAACATTTTGACTTTATCAAATACATTTAAGAAATAAATTAATTTAAATTAAAAAATTAATATTAAATAAAATGAGAAAAAATAGTCAATTTATGTTACTTTTGGGCTCAAGGTTTTGATAACCCATGGTTTTGTCAATGATTTTTTCTTTAATGTAGCCTATTAAAATATATTCTTCTTTAACCAGACATTCATTCCAACAAAAGTTTAATGCACCACATTTAGCTAAATCAAAATAAACCCTAATTTACCCCACAAATTTCGTCATTCATTGCAACAAAAGTTTAATGCACCATATTTAACTAAATCAAAGTAAACCCTAATTTCCAGCACAAATATCAAAACCAAGGGCAATTTTCCTATATGATTCGGCAAAGAGAACTACTGTAAAGGTAACCTCAAGATGCATGTATTCCAGGTAAAACATGGGAAGAACAACCTTATCCACTTTGTTACATAACCTTCAAATATTGGGCTTTTCTGGGCTACTATCCATGTTGTATGTTATGAGTTTTATATTATATTTTTGAAATTTTATTTTTGAGTGTGAAGAGTAAAATATTTTTAGATTTTTTTATTATTGTGGTAATTTGATTTTTTGGATTTCTATTTTTCTCCATATTGTATGATAAATCAATAACTCAAACAAAAATACATTTCCTTAATCCAAATAGAAATATGTTTTCCTACAGTAAAAAAATATTAAATTCAATCTTAATTTGGACAAAATGCTTTTCTAACCGTAATAGAAATATATTTACGATCAAGTTAAAAAATAATGCATTCAATCTTTAATTTTATGCAAAACTATTTTATTTGTAATAAATATGCATCTCTTTAAAAGTATAAAATTAAATCCAATCACTACAACATAAAGGGGGCTTTAACACAATTTTTCAGTAAACTATCTTAACTTGAAAAAAAAAAAAAAAATCTCGTAAAGTGTCTTCAATAATTTCATTAAGTGAGTGTCTCAAATTATTGTCTCCAAAAATTGTCTATAAAGGCAATATAGAATTCAAGTATTATTCTCTTAATTCATTTTCGTCTCTCAAGAGACTATAGCTACGACTAAAAACATATTCTCTACAAAAACAATATGTTTTTAATCTCAATTATTGTCTTTCTAAAAACAATAAAAATATTATCATTTTTGTTTCTTCCGTGATTAATTCATGTTAAGTCACAATGGAATCGAACCATGCAAGGCATGTCCATTTCCACTGAGCTAGCATCCTTTAAAGAAATGTGTTAAGTCATCCAACACATTTTTTCTTCGACGGTTTAATAAACTTTTTGAAGTTCCATTCTTCTTGTGGTCATTAGGACCATAACAATCCCAATATCTATGCATTTACAAAGAAATATATGCATTGATCAAAATCATAAAAATGAAATGCATTTCCATCATGACCACAAAAAATATTGATAGTGATGCAATTAAATTTAAAAGATAAACTTATAATATATATTCAAGATAATCATTAACTCTTGGATTATATGAATTTCCTTCAACACGAAACCTTGTAGGACATTCAACACTGGAACACTCTACCTTCACAAAGTCCTCAACTCTAGAGAATGGAATTAGAGTAACATGATTGAAACATTTCAAGACAAACCCTCCACCTAAAACCAAGTAACATCAGATGAAGAGAACTTTGTAGTGGATGGGTCTTGCATAGGGAGTGTGAGAATATCATCCCATCTTGCCACCTGCATATAAAATATCAAATGTTACATTAACAAGAAACACTAGTTAAAATCTCATTGGCACAAGATATAGCGAACTTCTTGCACAAAGGAAACACCAAGACTAAACCACAATAGTGATATAGTTTCACATATCCATATATATTATAAATTAAATTTATTTCCAAAAGAAAAAAATTGAAATACTGTTAGGTCCCTATAATACTAGTGTATTCCCTTATTATTATTATCAGTGTATCCTTTTATTATTATTGTTGTGCCCATGTAGTACCATATTGCTATTATTGTGCCTCATAGAAGCCCATTATTGTTATTGTTGTGCCCTTACGTTATTATTGTTATGTCGGCTTTGATTATATTGTGACTCCTTAGACTCACAAGGGCTTTACTATTGGAGCAATACCATAACACGTGGGTTCATATTGAGGGATATTTATTGAGGAAAAAATGACATAATATATTGGGGGATATATAGGGGGTAAAGGGTTTTTATATTAGCAGGTTTAAAAAATGGAGCTCAAAGTTAATGAAAAATTATAAAGGGGTATAAAAAATGTTAATGAAAAAATGGATATCTATAATATCTAGTGAAAGTAGGGGCTTTTAAAATTGGGAAGGTGTACTGGGTTTGTATTGGTAGGGGGTTAAATAATCTGTTTTTAAGAGGTGTTTTCTAATAAGTAGCTAAATTAAGAGTATTGTTTAGTACGCCTCAAACACACGTCATATGCCATAGGTTCATTGAGTGAAGCCCCCATGCTTAGACTCCTGTATATAGAAATGAGGTTTTGTCATCTGAATCATCCAAGAATTGTTCATTTTTGTAATGTAAAGGAGGTTTTCCCCTCGAAGAGTCTAATTTTGAAGTTGTTGATCTATTTTTCTTATATTTCTTGAGCTCATTGCATAAGTAGCTTTTGATTCTAGGGTTTCGCTTCTTCAAATAGGTCATCGTGGAATTTTCACTATAATTTTTTTTTTTACGAAGCTTCAGAAGCTTAAATTAAAACCCATTTGAGCATAAATCTTGATGAACCTCGTATTCAAATATCAAATCTTATCTTACTACATTTTCAGAGATATGATCTGAGATTGCAGGAACCTGAATTCCATCTCAAATAAGTGATCTTAGGAAAAGCATCATAACTTTCTCTCTGAGCATCTGATTCAAATTTCATAAAATGTGACAGAAAGAGGATCAAATTTAGTTTTTTGGGTATTGTTTCCAGTGTTGAATGTTGAAACAATGACATGTGACACTTCGTATAAGTTCACTCTACTAAACCAATCTATAATCAGGTCATCGTGGGAGATTGAGCATAACTCTTCCTTGGAGAATCCAATCTTGATCAGACTTGTGGGGTTGAAAATATGACTCATAGGGCCAATGCAAAACAACATTTTAGACCTTGGAGAACCAAAATTACAGAGATATAATAGATTCAATATTGAGCTCCTACAAAGCAAAACAAAAGTGTGTAGTCTTTTTAAAAAATTTCATATGTTTTTTTTGAAAAATTAGTTTGAAGTGATTCAAAGGGTATAGTGAAGCATAATTATAATTAATTGATACCTCGAAGAAATAAAATGGAAACACCTAGTAAGCAACCTGCAAGCTCTACTATGACACATGAAGAAGAGGAAGAAATGCAACATGATATATCAAAATTGCGAGACCGAGTGCAACAAATTTCTCTCTCGCAAAAAGTAACAAAAAATGATTTGGAAGCCATGATGAATTTTAAAATAGATGGTATAAAAAGGGACATGTTAGTTTGAATTATGGCTTAAAAGTAGACATGGAAGCAATGATGAATTTCAAGATAGAGGGGTTGAAAGAAGGTTTGGCAAAGTTGCTAGAAGAAAGGTGTCCGAGTGGTGAGAAGGAAATCCATGAAAATTATGATCAAGACAAAAGAAACATCAATTAAGATTTTAGGGAGTCAAATATTGGGTTTAAGAACCATCACATCCCAAAGATAGATATGAGGAATTTTGATCGCAAGGATTCGGTAACTTGGATACTACAGGTGGAGTAATATTTCAATCTACATAATGTGAAACCCTCACAAAAGGTACATATTGCATCATTATATTTAGAACCCAATCAATTTGTATGGTATAGATGGCTTTGTTCTCATAAACCACTTGTCATGTGGTCAATTTCTATGAAGGAAATTATATCACATTATGAATAACAAAGATAAACACCTCTTTAGCCAATTGATAAATCTCAAACAAAAGGGTTCAATGGCGGAGCACATTCAAGACTTCCAAAAATTAAATATTAGGTATTTGATATTCCAAAGGAGCATAGGATTGACGTCTTCATAGGGACTTTAAAAAATAACATCCAACATGAGTTTCACCTTTGGGAACCTGATTCATTGGAGAAGGCATCCACGGTGGCAAGAAAAGTTGAAAGAAAAATTATGGCAACAAGGAAATCTACCACTCACAACTATAAATATGGAAGTGTTATTGGTCCTAGTCTTCCACAACCTACAAGGTTGACACTGCAACAATTGGAGGAAAAGAGAACCAAAGGGCTTTGTTACAATTGTAATAGAAAATACACTAAAGGTCATAAGTGTGCTGAGAAGAAATTATTTTATATAGATTGTGAAAAGGAGGAATAAAGATAACAAGAAACATAAAAATAAGAGAATATACACAATGAACCAACCCCAAAGAAAGAATAAATTAATCCGACCATATCTTGTAATGCATTGGCAGGATTACCACTCCTCAAACTCTTAAGATAGAAGGACATATCAAGAATAAAAAGGTAATGGTGTTGATTGATTCAGGTAGTACCCATAATTTTATCCCTTGTAATATAGCCAAGGAATTGAATTTATTCCTATATCCAGCACCAGAGTGTCAGTGATGGTTGTAAATGTAGGAACCATAAATTTCTCTAAAAAGTGCCATAATATCAAGTTATCCATAGGAGAATATGTATTGAATAGTCCAATGCTTTCCATTCCAATGGGTGGTGTTGATGTTGTACTAGGATTCCAATGGTTAGAATTCGGGTACGATAGCTTTTAATTTTCAAGAACTTTTCTTGAATTTATTTTGGGAAGGAAAATAAATTGAATTAAGGGGTATCACAAGGAAACTGGGAAAGATAATCATCTCTAATGGCATGACGAAGCTTCTAAAGAAAGAAAAATAGGGGCATAATTGCACAATTATGTTCACCATAGGTTCAAACAACAAAATCATCTATCTCTCCAGATCTCCAAACATATTGGCCAATCATTCTAAGGTATTTGAGACTCCCAAATCTCTCCCACCTATTAGTGGTCATGATCATGATATTCATTTCATTCCAGGAAGTGTTCCTCCAAACATCAGGCCTTACAGATATCCCTATGCCCAAAACAGTGAAATTAAATGTATGGTTGTAGAATTGCTAGAGTTTAGTATAATTCAACCTAGTCAAAGTTCTTTCTCTTCTCCACTAGTATTAGTGCACAACAAGGATGGATCATGGAACATGTGTCCGGATTATAGGGAGCTCAACAAGCTCACTGTTAAAGATAAATTTCCCATTCTTATCATTAATTAATTATTGGATGAATTATATGTAGAATTTTAATTCACCAAGTTGGATCTTCATTGAGGATATCATCAAATAAGAATGAAGACCAAAGATATTCTGAAAACAACATTTAGAAATCATGAGGGTCATTATGAATTTTTGTCATGCCTTTTTCCCTTAATAATGCACCTTCAACATTTCAAGATCTTATGAATTCCATCTTCAAACCCTTCCTTACAAAATTTGTGTTAGTATTTTTTGATGATATACTAATCTACATCAAGTCTTGGAAGAATCATGTTCAACATGTTGACAAGGTGCTCAAACTATTGGAGGAGAAACAATTCTATGCAAAAACCTCCAAATGTTTCGTTGGATTACAGGAGATGGAATATCTGGGTCATATTGTGTCTCATGAGGGTGTTAAGGTAGACCATAACAAAATTAAATCAATTTAGGAATAGAATATCCCCACATCCATAAAGCATTTGCGAGGATTTCTCGGGTTGACAAGGTATTATCACAAGTTTGTTAAGAATTATGGGCGAATAGTTGCATCTCTAACAACATTACTGAAGAAAGATGCATTTTCTTCGACTCCAGAAGAAACTAAGGCCTTTGAACATCTTGAAGAGGCAATGTGCCAAGAACTTGTCTTAGATATGCCAAACTTCACAAAAACATTTATTGTGGAATGTGATGTCTCAGGAAATGGAATTGGTGTTGTTTTAATGCAAGAAGGAAGACACATTTATTTTGAAAGTTCTCGAATCAAAGGAAAGTATTTACACAAAGCTATTTATGAGAAGGAAATGTTGACAATACTACATGCACTTAAGAAATGTCAACCTTATCTAATAGGAAGGTGCTTCAAGGTAAAAATGGATCATGATAGTCTTAAATACTTTTTAGAACAAATATTATCTTCTGAAGAGCAGAAAAAATGGATGACAAAGATGTTGGTTATGACATTGAAATTGTCTAAAAAAAATGGAAGCAAAATGTTGTTGGAGATGCACTCTCAAGAAAGGATGAGGATGTGGCAGCATTGCTTTGTGCCATTTCTACTATCCAACCAGATTGGATAACCGAAGGAAGGGATGAATGGAAGAATGATGAAGAAGTGTGGGCACTCATTAAAATGTTGTAGCAAGATCCCAGTACATCTGATACATTTAGATGGAAAAATGATTCATTATGATACAAATATCTCTTATACGTTTGTAAGAATTCCCAACTCAAACAAAAGATTATTCTTGAATTGCACACCTCTCCCTTAGGAGGGCACTCAGGTTTTTAAAAAACTTACCACAGGGTTAAGAAGGAATTTTTTGGGATGGAATTAAATCTGATATTCAAAACTCTGTGGAAGAATGTTTGGTTTACCAACAAAATAAAGTTGAGACAATTGAGCATTTGGGTCTATTACAACCTTTATCCATTCCAATTCAATGTTGGGCGGAGGTTTCAATGGATTTTATCACAAGTTTATCATCATGGTGGTAGTTGATAGACTTACCCAGTATGCACACTTTTGTGCATTATTTCATCCATTTAAAGCCAATAAAGTTGCTATTGCATTTATGGAAACAATTCAAAAGCTACATGGAAACCCAAAGATTATTGTAAGTGACATAGATCCCATTTTCACTGGAAATTTTTGAACGGAATTAATTTCTTGACTAGGTACTCAATTAGCTCATAGCTCATCTTATCATCCTCAATTTTATGGGAAAACTAAGATAGTGAAAAAATGTTTGGAAGGATATCTTCATTGCTTTGTATATGATAAACATATACAATGATTCAAGTGGTTATCTCTGGTGGAATCCTAGCATAACACTTCCTTCCATTCTATAGCAGAAACGAACCCATTTATGGCAATTTATGGATATCATCAATCGTCCATCACATCATATTTAAGAGAAAATTCTAAGGTTCAAGCAATGGAAAATTACATCGAACATAAACAAGTTCTCCAACTCTTAAAGGATAACCTCACTTTGGTGCAAAATAGAATGAAACAATAGGAAGATCAACATCGCAGTGAAAGAAGTTTTGATGTAGGCAACTAGGTAATTTTACCGCTACAACATACAAATAAATGTCCCTCAAGCAAGTTAGGAAGGATAATAAATTATCACCAAAGTATTATGGTTCTTACAAGGTGTTGCAAAAGATTGGTACTATGCCATACAAATTGGGCCTTCCTGCATCTTCCCAAGTGCACCTAGTTTTCCATGTTTTATGCTTAAAAAAGGTTATAGGTGATAAGCTCCTAGTTCAAACAATTTTTCCAGAACTTAACACGGAAGGAAAAATCATATTGGAACCTGAAGCAGTCACGGAAACAAAATATCAACAAATGCGAAATCAATCAACTTCAAAGTATGTCATCAAGTGGAAGAATTTACCCACTAAAGATTCCACATGGGAGGATGATAATTTTATGCAGAAGCATCTAGAACTACTCAAGCGTTGAGGAAAACACTTTCTGAAGGAGAGGGGCATGTTAGGTCTCTGTAATACTAGTGTATTCCCTCATTGTTATTGTCAGCATAACCCCTTATTATTATTGTTGTGCCCATGTAGTACCCATATTGTTATTATTGTGCCCCATAGAAGCCCAATATTGTTATTGTTGTGCCCTTACATTATTATTGTTATGTCGGCTCTAATTATATTGTGACCCTTTAGACTCCTATATATAGAAAGGAGGTTTTTTCATTTGAATCATCCAAGAATCATTCATTTGTGCAATGTAAAGGAGGTTCACCCTCGAAGAGGCTAATTTCAAATTTGTTGATCCATTTTTTCTTCTATTTTGTGAGTTGGTTGCATAACAAACACAAAAATTATATAGTAGAAAACTTTATTGGTGGTCAGATAGTGGAGACGAACAATAAAAGAAAACATATGTGTACAATAAATAAGTATCCACTAAAAATAGGTCTTATCTTATTTTGAAAGACATAAGATGTTTAGAGTCTGGCGTTTCATCAAAAGAGCTAAGCGATACTCGATAATCATTCCTTTATATTTAAGTATGGTTGTTACTACAGATAATCTTGTTTACTAGGCTAGAGTTGTTAGAAATTTTAGCGGAAATGGAGACATGAAAGAAACACAACCATAGTGAAAAATGATGCATTGGAAAGGGATCATGCAAAACAATGGAAACCATAGACTTAATCAAAGATTGCTGGTCATCCCTAAAATTCTAGAATTATACAAATCCAAATCAATTGTTTCTTCAACTAAATAGGCAAGTGAATGTAAATAGGGTATTGCATAATGTCCATAAGCCAAGACCTCATCTCAAATACTTGGATATTGCCAAACCCCCTGTTTTTTTGCTCAAAAAAAAATAAAATAAAAAAATAATGGCAAAAGAAACGTTGTCATTGTATCCCTTACATATTATGTTATCAGTAAATGGTACAACTAGATTGCTGGAAAATGCACTTCGATTGGTGTAAATAGAAGCATTATCACATTTATATGAGCTAATATGTGATGCAACGATAGGAAAACCACTAATGACTAGTAAAGTGATGAAATGAAATAGAACAACCCCTTTTCTAGAATTAGAAAAGTATATTACAAATATATACATATTGAACAAGACACTCAAACTGGTAGGGTGTATCAAGGATTCTGATAAATATGGTATTTTGATAACATTGGTGGAATAAAACCATTGAAACACAAGAAACAACAACACGGATCGATGGGGGAGGGAAATCATCAGATGGTCGAGGGTTGTAAAATTGACACGTCGCTCTGAATTCCAGAAGTGCCGATCTTATCTCGATGTGGCCAGTGGTACCCTCTCCATCTCAGTTTTCCATCTATTTACATAAACATAGAGACTCATCTCCTGCCGAAGTGGAAAATTTGCAATTGAGAAGCCCTGCCGCAATTGCGTCTTTTCATTGTACTTGAAAACCCCTGCCATGGTTTGAGTTTTAATTTCAAATTCAAATTCTAAACCCTGCACCATATCGCCTCTTCTTTGTCCATCAGCTTATTGCAGACACATTATTTATTTTGAATGGATGTAGGGTAATTGCAGAAAGTCGAGCGGGATACCAGGAAAATGATAAGACGATTCATAATAGACATCACAATGGAGTGTATGTTCTGTGTTTCTTTTTACTGTGGCAAATGGTTTTGAAATCATTTTTGTCAATGATTCTCTTTGTAGCATTTCAAACAATGAGAGTTTATTGGAAGTTTGGACCAATCTTTGAGTACCTATTAGTTATCAATTTATTTTTATCAAGTGATCTCAACCTTGGATAACTAGTTATGACGACTGAATACCTATTTTCACATTCTTTTTCTTCCGGAAAAAAAATGTATTCAAATATTTTACATTGGATCACTTGGATTGTCTTAATCCCAAAACATATCCATCTAACGTAAATTTAGCCAACTTGCAAATCTACAATGATAAAATTTTCCAGCAAAGAAAGTAATGTTTGTAGAATAATTTGGTATAAAGTAAATGAAGTCTTTGTGTATACAACAAGAATCTCCATTACCAATACTCCTGTGAAAATAATAACCTTAGATAATTTCCACAACTGGCACTGTCTTTTAAAACTTTATATGTAGAAAATCTTTTCATAATGATTTTATGTGAATTATTTTCTATTTCTTGATCTTGATCCAGCTTTATTAATACAGATTATTTGAGAAAACATCACTTACAGTAAAAAATTGTTGACCCACAAAAGACAATTACTCCAATCCAATTTGGAAACAAAACAAAGGAAAAGATGGAGATTAAGATTTGCATGGAGTTTTGTTTAAAGGATTCTGAAGGAGCATCAAAATCATAACCTAGATGTAGAGACCTCTCACAAATTTTTTTCCTTGCATGTCAACTACCAATGCCATGTTTTCTAAATCTTTCTCACAGCTAGAACCTTTTTTAGAATGTAAACTTAAATTAAATTATTAAAGGCAGGTTTGTTGTGAGTAAATAGAGCTTTGGTAAATTATTAAATGTTGGTTTTTTATGAGTATTTAGAGATATGGTATTGGCAAATTACTTACATTAGGCATGTGGTTTTTATAATGACAAATTTTAAGTTTATTTTGAGTAAGATAAGAAATGCATGTCATAATTTTTCATAATTTATGAAGTGTTTATTTATGTTTTCAAGGTTAATTATTTAAAGTAGAGAATTTAGTCATATTTATAAATTTCAAGCCAAAAATTTAATTTTCTTAATTTATTTTAAAATGAGGATACATTATTTTTATTATAATATCCAAAGAAAATAAAAAGAAAAAATATTTAGATATGGTATAATTTGATTAAGGTAAAATGAAGTGAGAGAAAATGTATTCTTAAAAAAGAATTGGTTTAAACTGGATATTCATTTGCGCTAATTATACTAAATTGTTACTTAAAATTCAAATCTTGAAAATATTCTTCCCATAATATCCAATTTTGTGCATTTCTAATTATGATCCATATCAATTGTACATCTAATTACTATTTTATATTGTGTTATTTTTCAAATATTTTGAACATTTTTTATATGTTTTTAGACAACATTTATTCTTGACAATTAATCAAATACTTCTATAATGTTTAGAGACAATCACTTTGTTGCAAATACTTTAATTATTAGCTTGAATTACCAATATATCACCTCAACAACAAAAACAAAAACAAAAACAAAAAGGCATTCTCAATTTACATATGAACTATTGTATATTTAAATTATTTTTATAAATTCTTATCATAGTCAAAATGTCCTAGTTTTTTTTCCTTTAACATCTTTCTGTTACAAAATTTTAAAATTTTTAATTTATTGTGTTTTATATTCCAAACTTGTAATGTACAGTAACATTGTCTAAAGTCCCCATATATGTGAAATCTAGTCAATTTAGTCAATTTGATCCACTTTCATATTTTAATAGAGAAGTTAACTAGCAATTGCACCAGATGTTGCAACGGAAATGTCATACGACGGTAGTGTATGAAGCTTAAGAAATAGTAGCATTAACTTGTTACTCTTCCATGATGACTTTGACAATCATTTAATATATAGTGATTATTGAACAATCATTTACTATATATAGTGATTGTTGTACATTTTTCTGAATTTCATTATAAATGCCAATCAATCAAGAGATAGTTACACCCAATATGGAAATTATGATTCCATCATATAGTCTTACATTTATACCCTTCTTCCATAGTTGTTTTGCCTTACCATAGAACTTCACTTTAGATTATATGATTTCATCCTTAAGATCATTAAGCTCGACATTAGAATGCACCATTTAAAAGTTATTTAATGATTTCCTTTAACATCAAAAACCCTCTTCCACTTACCACAAGTGAATAATATATAATTTTAAAAAAATAATAGTATCTAAAAAATTAAAAAAATCATATTGAATTTAAAATATTCTATAATTTTCAATTTAATTCAAAGTAATGCAAATCACCATATATATAATCAAAATAAATATAAATAAACTATTCAATTATCCAAAATAAATATATATAAATAGATTGTTAATCTACGAGAAATTAGAAATTATAAAATATTATTATAATATTTAGATTAATAGTATTTATATTTAGATTAATATATACAAGTGAAAGAATTAAGATATGCTTTATTCAGACTATCAATTTATAAAATTTATAAATTGTAATATGTTTTATCATAGTGAAAATAAAAAAATATATATAGATATTAATCAAAAATAAAGTGAATGTTGAAAATTAATATATTTAATTTAGTTAATAAAATTGAAATTGATTAATATGAGTGGTTTATATGGCATAATATTTGTTAAGGTTTTGTAAATGGGGTAGGAAGTTGAGTGGGTTTGACTATGTGAAAAATCAATAGTTAAGATCTCTTAAGCCAGAAGATTCTAAGTCTAGGAGGTGCGTGAAGGAAGAGAGATCTAATTGAATAGTTCATATTTGCGATTCTGGAACTATTAAATAAGTTATTTGTTTTTGTTACATTTATTATCTTCTTTTCAGTTAGAGTTGCATTCAACATGCTCAAAATTGTAAAAAGCATGTTAATCACAATCCTTTGAATAAGTTAATCCTCGTTACTTTCCTGCTATTCTTATGCTAGTGGACCTCGAAATGTTTCTATCCATAGTGCTAACATTCTATGAACGAAGATGTACTATGTGTTTTGCAAACATTTCAAAGATGAAGCAAGAAAACCAAATAGACACCATCTTTTATATAAACTTTGTCTCCTCTACTTGTATTTTTTTGCAAACTTTTTGTAAGTTTAGATTTTATGTAAGCTTTTTTCCCTCTACGAAGCTTGTGTCTAAAATAAAATATAAATGTCAATATAATTTTATAATATTTAAATCTACCAAGATTAATGGCATTGAATATGGATAATGTTTCATAAAAATAATTTACTCATATTTAAATGGTTAGTAACATTTACTTCTATTTAAATCGTTACCCAACAATCCTTGCCTTTTCTTACTTTTTTAAATATGAAGATCAATAAAATAAAATACAGATGTCCATACAATTTTATAATATTTACAATCTACCAAGATTAATGGCATTTAATATGGATAAAGTTTCATAGAAATAATTTACTCATATTTAAATGGTTAGTGACATTTACTTCTATTTAAATCATTATCAAATAATCCTTGCCTTTGATTTCTTTTTTAAATATGGAGATGAAAACATTGTCGATAATACATAGATAGCAAGCGATATTCGAGCTTCTCATGATGCGAGAGAAACATCATGGACCTCGAAATGTTTCTATTCATAGTGCTACCTTTCTATGAACAAAGATGTGCTATGTGTTTTACAACCATTTCAAAGATGAAGCAAGAAAACCGAATAGACAACATCTTTTATATAAGCTTTGTTTCCTCTACTTGTATTTTTGTGCAAACTTTTTATAAATTTAGATTTTATATGAGCTTTGTTTCCTCTACATAGCTTGTGTCTAAGATAAAATATAAATGTCCATATGATTTTATAATATTTACAATCTACCAAGATTAATGGCATTGAATATGGATAAAGTTTCATAAAAATAATTTACTCATATTTAAATGGTTAGCGACATTTACTTCTATTTAAATCATTACCCAACAATCCTTTCCTTTGATTACTTTTTTAAATATGGAAATGAAAACACTACTCATAATACATAGATAGCAAGCCATATTCAGGTTTCTCATGCTATGAGGGACTTGATTATAGAAATATTCTTGCAATATTTTTAGAGTAAATAATTTTTCTATGGTAAATTGTGGAATTAATCATAGAAGATTTGTAATTCTAGAATTATATTATAGAAATATTCTTGCAATATTTTTAAAGTAAATAACTTTGCTATGATAAATAGTGGAATTAATCATAGAAGATTTGTAAATCTGGAAATATTAAATAAGTTATTTGTTTTTGCTACATTTATTATCTTTTTTCCAATTAGAGTTGCATTCAATAGGTACATGCTCAGAATAATAAAGAACATGTCAATCACAATGCTTTGAATAAGTAAATCCGGGTTACTTTCC
This sequence comes from Pinus taeda, assembly GCA_000404065.3. NCBI lineage: Eukaryota > Viridiplantae > Streptophyta > Pinopsida > Pinales > Pinaceae > Pinus > Pinus taeda. The sequence continues at coordinate 6,899 of APFE030025572.1, read as the reverse complement.
TATTATTCTTATGCGAGTGGTACAAGGAAACGGTCATATATAGTTTATGAGAATGAACCCACAAGAGGGGAAAGTGTCGTGAGAGAAACCTTGGAAGAAGGACAACATGACACAGCTTGCATAATTTGAATAACTTCATTTCCTTTGGCTGCAGGGTTGTGTGAATTGGGTATTAACTAGGCGAGCTGTGTGGATTGGGTCTATCAAAGAAAGTTCCATAGAAAAGAAAAAAACAAGTGTTGATACCTTTGGACACCATGAAGATAAGGAATTTTGATCCCTAATATATATTCTCCTCTAAATACTTAAAAACCATGACTGCTAAGATAATGTCACAGAAGACATTGAAATACCATAAAAACGAATTTTTCTAAGCATTTTCCATTGCTCTTCCTCATTGAAATGGTATGCAAAAAAACTTACAAGGATTAATTTCGTGGCTTTAGAGTTTCGATGCATAGAACCTGGTAGCATTATCATAGAATCTTTTTGCTGGTTGTTGCCTGAGAACATGTAAGTCCCAGCGTGGGCAAAACTCCATGGCTAGACACGAAAACTAAGCCTCGTCCAAATGCACGTACAAAATTGGAAGGAATATATGATAGCGTTTCCAAATTCTCCCTCTCCATCTCTGCCCTGATCATCTTATTCCTACTTGAAAATGCCTTCTTGTCCATTGCCTTGATCACAAAATAACAATAGCTTCCCTTTAGCTCTATCAAATAAACATTGTTGATGTCCCTGTTGCCCAACATGTGGATCATCCTGAAATTCGAGAGGTTGAGAGGCCCCTCAACTCTGAGCCTCGTTCCCAGCCAGCATCATTGTATACCTTGTGGGGGTTTGTTAGATGACCTGGGGCCGCTCGTCCCTGTCATGCGGTTGTCACTGTTCTCGTCGCTACTCCAGTTGACATCCATGAGAGAATTGTGGACATGTCACAAAATCAATCCACCGAAGAACTATGGAGATGTCATAAAATTAATGTGAGGGTATCAAGAAACGGTTCAAGAAACAGTTCAACAAAATGATTTAGCAGTTGTTTGATATGATTGTGTAGAAAATTTCAATCATCTAACATTTCATTAAATGGTGTAGATGGACACACAGTAGCAGCTAGGGGAGATCTTCCAAGAGGGAAATGCCTTACGACATATATATATGGTTTTATAGAGTGTTTTATTCAATTATTCAC
>APFE030025561.1:0-11781 GCA_000404065.3 Pinus taeda | reverse complement strand
TTCTTCTTTTAGAACATCTTTTTGCAGACCTTGCTTATGCTCAGGGGGAGCATGGACTCGATCATGGGAGCTCAATCAGCACACTTCAACATATTAGAGAATTCAACATGCACTTAGGGGGAGCATATACGCTAGTTGCATTAAGTACAGTTACGTATACATGCTAGTTCACTGAGCTAAGTAGCATATACAAATCAGCTTTGAAAATTAAATTATTGATCTAATAATACTGATTCACCCCCCCCTCTCAATATTATTTCCAACAATTTCACTTGTTGTGCTTTCACGATTCAGGCTCTGAATTGCAATTACTATCTTTGAAAGTTAGGTTTGGTCACCTTAGGAGTTCAAACACTTGTTTTAGAATCTAAAATGTCAGAGATCCATTCTTGTTTCCATAGAAGGCTTCTTATACATCGTTTGAAGTTCGTTGCGATTTTGCTGCAAGAGAGGCATTGCGCTCAAAGAGAATCACTGTGTTTCTTCAACAGAAAGGGTTATTGCCACTTTTAGGTTCCAATTCATAATTTTCTTGGATGGTTTGTCTTGCATGTTGTTTAATTTGTCCTTACCAGTCGAAGAAAACAAACAAATGACCTTGCAAGCTTCAAATTCTTAGTATGTTGTGCTTTCTTTATTGTGTTTGAAAAATACAAAACACTTTCCTTCACTCGCTGCATTTTATGTTGTTCCCTATATCAAGCGTTCAAAGTTTGGTTTGCCACTCATATTTTGAAGCCTGACATTCCATTTAATTGGTTTGGACCCTCACGTCTTGTTTCTATTTCCCTCAAGGATCAATAAATGTTTCCCCCCATGCACCATGCTTTCTCATTGTGCCTATGTTTTTAATTTTCCACTGTAAGCAAAAATCAACAAGATGTTGCATTAGGTCTGAGAAATGGGTTTTTTTTCCCAAAGTCTACTAACGTAGGGATTTTCATTATTAATTTTTCATAAATCCCTCATCTAAAGTACTATTTTCATAAGTGATAACCTATTGTTGCGCTCAATTGGAAAATAGAGAAATTACATCCAAAACCCCTAGGATTCATCTCTGTTGTGAATTCATGACAACTCCAAATAGAAATAAGCAGAAGGGAGGATACATACTCAGGTTTTAGCCCCAAGACCTTACCTTGATAAACTCAGATCCAACAATTAGAGTTGAATTTGAATAGGCTGACTACATCAGATTTTGTGATAAGACGCAGGGTTATAGTGTGTATCTCACCAAAGAATTTGCTTTAAATTTCACCAGGGTGGATGTTAAAATTGGAGAGCTGAGTTTTCTAGTGTCATATGTCACCATTTCAGCTACTATATAAATTCCTTTTCAAGGAGAACAGTGGTTCAAAGGCATGCCCCTTGACATAATCAATTACAAAGATTTCTTAAAACCAAAGTACATAAACAAGGGATATGGAGTTATTATACCTAGAGAAAACCTGATCGAAACCCACAACAAAATTTTGAAGGTCATCCAGAGATACTTTACTTGTGAAGGTAGGTTTGGGAGAATCTATTAGTGTAACTTTAGGTTATTGATTCACTTCATAGGAAAAATCCCATTGAATCTTCCTTTCTATTTGTTTAGAAGCCTTAGTAAGATGGCATATAAAGTTCAACATAAGCAAGCATTCATACATGGAAAGCATTCAAAGGTTCATTAAAGTTGGCAACTGAGTTACCAACTAGCCCTTGGAGGAAAAGGGATACACCACCATCTATGGCAAGAGATGTGCAATCACTAGTTGAAAGTTCAGTAAAAAGGCCATCATCTTCAATTTATCCATCATAAAAGAAAAAGGCTAAAAAGTTGCACTTTTCTACTGAGGTAGTGGAGGTTCCCAAAATGACACTCACTAGAGCTACTGCAAATAAATTTCCTTTGGAACACACACTTGAGTAGCCAATTGAGGTTTTAGATACCATACCAGAGGATGTTGTTCCAGATGATAGAGACAAGGAGATCTTAGAACTACAATAACAACTGAAGAAGGCACACTTGGCCTTTGCCCAACTACAACATGATAATAGGGAATTGAAGAAGATTGCTTTAGAAGGAACATCTAAGATTGGTGAAAAAGAACAGTAATAAAGGCAACTCCATGTCACCAATTCCAAAGGTAAAGAGAAGATAGTAAGAGAGGACATTCAAGAAATAGAGGCTCCATCAGCAATATTTATTGTGACCAGGTCTTCAGTAAGAAAGTTGCAGCTACAGAAAGAAGAGTCACTGCAGAAAGAGAAGAAGACTGAGGTGGATGAAGGGAAACATACTTCTCATAGATTGAGGATGCAGTTGAAGAAAGCCCAAACTGAGATCACTAGACTTAATAAGCAAGATAAAAGGACTAAGAAAAAGATATATGACCATTTGAACGTGTGTGAGCCAGTGTTTTCAAATGCTAACTATATGCTGAAAAGGACTCTGCCTTTGCATATGAAGCTCAAAAAAATATGCAGAAAAAACCTCACCATAAGGAAAGAGCCAAGGGATGCTAAGAAATAGTTGCAGGAAATGCAAGAGAAGGACAGGGGAAAGCTTGATTTGTTGGCTGAAGCAGCCAAAGTCCGAGCCTTGAAGCATCCTTATCTCTCCTCCATATTCCCTGAGAGAGCCAAGAAAATTATCACTATTGTTTCTTACTTCTTGGCTATTACTCTGACCAATGGGTAGATAAGGCCATTATAGGATTTTTGTCCATCTTCTATGCTGATGCTAAGCCCTCAATTGTGTTTTATTTCAGCCATTTTCTTGCAGAGTCCATTCATCAACAATTGGTTAACTTTCCAACAGAAAGAGGTATTCAAACATGCCTCTGTGTTAGTCTACATGTTCCTATACTTTCAGGGGGACAATATTAACCTATATTTGCAAAAGATGGATGAGAAGGGAAACCAGCAGTTAGTCATATTTTGGACTACTCTGGTCAAGAAGGAGAAGAAAGAGTATCATTATAAACAATTTACAGAGATGTTCATTCACCCATCCATAGGTCTCCTAAGTAGTAGAATTGAACCAAGAATGAGTGAATAAATTAAGAGGGTGTTACAGCTGTTAGATCAAGTTCAGACAGAGACTGGCACCTTTATGAAAATTACACTGAAATAAGGTTTTTTGGATGTGAGCTCCCACCTTATAAGCTGCCAAAATTCCTCCCAATGAGGATTTTTTGCCTTAGAATACATCAGGCAGATGATCAACATGGATGAAGTCCACTTCATTGCTGCCAAGAAAAAGTCTCAGTTTAAAATAAAAATGTAGGTTAGCCCTTTCATTTGCAATAAGAGGGCAGTAGGGGAAGATGCAGACAAACTCTTGAAGGAAATGAAGTTCAACCTCAGTTTTTCTTGGTCTTATTTTCCATTAGGGATCATCTCTAAATTAAGGATAGAAACCAAGTCTACTCCTTACTTTCACACACCTTGGACAGAAATAGAAAAGTGCAAGAATCAGCTAGAGTGGGTTGAGAACACCTTACAGGAGGTAAAAGAACAACAAGTCTCATCATCAATGGTGCAAACTTCTACCATGCAAAAGAAGACAACCAAGAGGAGCAGAGAGGAAGAATCCCCTTTAGGGACTAATATTTTCAGTGAAGGGTTTAAGATAATGTACAGAAAGAAGGCCAAGCTTAGTTCCAGACTAAGCCTTACCAAAGATTCAAAGAAGCAGACCATTATAACCACTAATGAGCCCTCGTTTCCTCATTAGTGGGTGATCATTCCATACAGTCTCCTACCACCTCCACAACCTCACAAGAGTAGCAGAAAATAATGCAGATAGGTACATCTACTTTAGGTGAGGCAAAGAAGAGCATAATGGATATCTTCAAGGAGATAAAATTTAGAAATGAAGCCTTGAAGATTAACACTTAAAACCAGTTCTGGAAGAAAACGTTTGGTGCCCAAAGCAAGTTGCTATCAGCCTTTGACTCAGAGAAGGGGAAAGTGCAAATGGAATTCCTCCAAGCACAAGTTCTTCAACCCAAGGGAGCATCAGAATACAAAAAGACATCTTTTGAGTTTGATGTCAAAGATATACATCCCATTGACCAGATGGAGATGCATAGACAAACTGGGGAAATGATTTTCTCTATTGTCACTAACACAACCATGACTTTGTCCAAATTACAGGTTACACTAGAAAATGTCCAGTCATAACTAAAGATGGAGGATGTTTCTGCTCTTGTCAAAGACACCAGGCTTGAAAACTCAGAGGATTTGGTAATAAAACTAGGTTATGATCCTGCAAACATCAATGTTGCAGAGGAGATGATCAAGAAGAAGAATTTGGATAGAGCAGCATTCAGGAAGTAGTTAAAAATGCCAGCTACTGAAGATCCACTAGCTAAGGATATTGTAGAGACAGAGATTCAAAAGACAGATATGATGAAACTAATCATGAGGAAGACTGCACAACTTAAGCAAATTGAGACAGATATGGAGAAATTGATCAAGGAAAAGGAGAAAGGTGCTAAAACGACTACCCCTTTAGAAGCACTTCCTATCACAGTCATTCCTACAACCATATATACTACGAAAAGTGCAGGATATGCTACAGATCAACTGGGCAATGTAGTCCAAACTATGTCTCTACAGAATGAAGAAATCATGATATTTCATGATCAAGTAAAACTTCTAGAGGATCATCAAAAGAAATCTAATATCTTTCATGAAGGAGAGCTTCAGAGAGTTCAAAATCAAATAGGAGTGTCGAAGAAGTCAGCAGTTGAATATTCTATTGGTCACACTTTGGGTAATGTCAAGGAAATCATATGGAACAACATCATTGAGGAGATAAATGAAATCTAGCCATGTATCTAGATTATCTTTTGGAAGAAGGATTTGATGGAAAAGGCAAAACAGACAATTGCCAATATAAATGCCCAACTCGGAGAGATGCCTGCTATAGCCAACAACATTATAATGTTTCTTAATTCTAAAAAAGTGTATGAATTGGATGATCTAGGAGTGTATGACAGGATTGAAACCATCTTGGAGTTCAAGAAAGTTATGTCCAAGAAGAACTTAGTTGTGCAGTTGACAGAGAAGTGTCACACTCTTGAAGTTGCAGTCAACAGATTTTTCACAAGGATTGATGCATTAAATAAAAAAGGGACACCTTCAATGTTTGTGATAAATGATAAATTAATGACCAGGAAGAAACTTCAGGACATTTCCAGGGACACAGAAGTGTCCTCCAACATCAAAGGTTCCATGATAGGCAGGGCGTTTTATGAAGCCATCAACAACATATGTTTTATTCAACATGAGATAAAACATATTTTCATTGCAAAACCCACTTTTGCCCGGTATACTGAGGTAGATGAAATCTATCGTAGGGTAACTAAGATAGCAATTCTAGATGAAGAATGGTGGGAAAAGATGTGTGAATTTCAGGAATAGAGGACAGATCAACTTTGCAACACAACACCCAAATAGTGGCCACTTAGCAACAACTTTCCATCAAAACAGGGCCAGATGTTCAGATTCATTATTTTTTATCAAATTGCTTTCTTTTATGTTAGTTTTGAGTAATAATAGCATGCGTGGCCAATTAGGTATTTATTGTAATATTTTGTATTTTTGTTTAAATACTTCATTCCGTCGAAGTATTCAGGGTTGCACCCTTGAACCAGTTAACAAACATATTTGTACTAAGATGGAGTATTTTTTATATAATAAAAGATTCTATATTTACTTCATATGGCGTGTCTCTCAGTGAGTTGTTTTCATTATGATTTTTCATATAATTTAATTCTTTTACAGTGATCTGATTGAAAATTTAATTGAATCGCAATTTCATTTTGAATCCTCTGTGAAATTGTAACTTAAATAAGAGATTAATTTGCAGGACTATCTGTTATTTTAGATTCCTCTTTGAACTTAAATTGGACTAGATTTCTGTAATAATTTTATTATATTTTGTTGATTAAGAAAACACATTTTTCTTAATTTATGCTTATAAATGGTCAAATACTCAGTTTGAATATTAAATCATTTATACTTCTCCATATTCTACTTATCCATCCCACTTAAAATCAAAATAGTCATGTGTATTTAAAGAGCAACCTTTTCTTTTATTAAGAATATGTCTAAGTTTAAAGCACCTGTTTATAAGCAATTCACTAGTCATCCAACCATTAAAGCAAACAAAATATTTTAGATGCTTTGGCATAGCCAATTGACCTTAGGTTATCTCAAAGGACAACAGGGGGGAAGACATTTCCAAGGAGAAATGTCTGATATTCATTGCATACAATGCAATAGAGATGGATATGATGCTTCCACATGTAAGTTGCCTTGGGACATAATTGAGCAGCAGAGAAACGTAGGGAAAGGAAAAATTACTGACAAAGGGAAAGGAAAATCACATGATTCCCCTCATTATCTTGTGGCACCTTGCAACATCGAAGAAAATGAAGACTTATTCAAGGCTTCACTTGCTTCATGGAAATATTCTTGGTTGCTTGATTCAAAAGTAACTTGCCACATGAATTTCAGAAGAGACTTCGTTGAAGAGTTCACTGATAATGTTGATGGAACAATATACTTCATAAAAAAGTCAAAACTCAAGTCATCAGGGCTTTGCACCACCAGACTCAAATTGTTTGGTCTTGTAGAATTTCTTCTACATGATGTTCTATACCTCTTGGAGTTGAGGATAAAATTATTGTCTTTGGTTCACATCTGCCAGCAAGGACATTCCATTCACATATTTGAATGCAAATTTAAGGTCAGAAAAGAATCAGATCACTCACTTGTCATGATTGGGATAGAAGAAGAAATACTTTTGAAGCTGCAAGGAACCTCTGTTCGTGCACAAAATTTTTCATACAGTTCTCACTATGCTGAAGGTACATTTCCATCAAGTATTTTATGGCATGCTAGATTTGGACACTTAAACTATGACAACCTTTATTTGCTGAATAAAAATGGTGTTACTGGTTTTCGAACTATTACTATGAAACTTAAAAAACATGATGCTTGTATCTTAGGAAATCACAACAAACAATATTTTCATGATTCTCGTTCCAGAGCACATAGAAAACTTGAACTCATTCTTTCTGATTTATGTGTCCCAATGCATGTTCCTTCTACAAATGGTAATAAATATATGATGACATTTATTGATGACTACACCAAAATGTATTGGGTTTATTTATTGAAGAACAAGTCTGAAGCTTTTGAAAAATTAAAGAACTTTCATGCATGGATTGAAAAGGATTGAAAATATGATATTGGATCTATTCACACTGATAATAGAAAAGTATATAGATCAAATGAGTTTGAAAACTATGTTCTTCAACATGGGATCAACCATCAAACAACCATGCCTTATAATCCCCAATAGTACGAAGTAGCTGAAAGAATGAACAATACAATCTTAAATATGGTACGCTCCATGATGTTTTTCAAGAATACTAAACTGGCGCTTTGGGCTAATGTAGTTCTATGTGCTATGTATATAAAGAATAGGTTTCCATTTAATGCTATAAAAAAGAAGACTCCCTATGAAATGTTGTATGGCCACATTCCTTTGGTTAGGCATCTCAAGTAATTCAGTTTGACCTATTATGCCTTGAGATGAAAGGAAAAAACAAGCAAAATCGGTGCAAGGAGTCACAAATGTATCTTCTTGGGGTACTCAAATATCTCCAAATAATATTGTTTCTATAATGAAGTGAATAAGAAGTTTATAATATCTAGAGATGTGATCTTTCTTTAATATTCTAAGACTGAAAATGTTGTTGAGCAGAAGCTTGATCATTTGGATAGATTCAGACATGAAAAGTATTTTCAAGAGTTTTATAATTATATTCCACATCTTGAAGGGGGAATTCCTATACTGGATCAATCTATGGAATCTTCTTCTGAAGCACTCTCTCCCCTGCATGAATCTCTAGCCACTGATGAAACTTTGAGTTATGTTATTGATAGAATTTGGAGACTAAAACTTGATTTAGCCCCATCTCATTCAATTGAGCATCCTATGCCATCTCATAAAGGTCCTCGAAAATGGCTAACAAAGACACTTGAGTTTGTTTTTCTTGACGGGGTTGGAAAGAGAGGAATAAGAAGCTTAACCAGACAGAATGGAGGTGATGTAGAAAATTCTGATTCACCTGTTGACATGGATGCTTCTTATGGTTGTTAATTGAATTTTTTGACAAATTTTGAACCAACTTCATTTTGTTGTCACCTGGATTGAACCTCAGGTTGAAGGAAGGCAATGCCAGGGTAACCACAAACCACGCTTAGCCGAGTAGCTAGCCCTACTAGGCCACGAGAGGGCTCTCTCTGTAAGGATCTCATCCAAGATGACTAGATCAGGAAAAGGATATTAGGCTAGGTATAGTAGCACAAGGTTTGATTTTATTTTGAAAATGTTTTGCCGGATTAGGAGGAGCTGGACAGTTTAGGTCTAGGGAATTAGGTTAGAATTGCAAGGTGTTCAATGCAGGAAGGTAGGCATAGGCTTTAGCACTCTAGGGCTTGATGTGTTGAGATTTTTAAGACTAGTGAGAAGCTAATAAGAGCATGTGAAAACCATGGACCCTTCCTAAACTGTAGAAAACATGAAATGGTGAATATTTTCCCAAAGAAGAGCACTGATGTAATGAATTCTTCCTATCAACTTGAAAGACTTCACATAGAAGCTATGAAATGATTAATGAAGTACACATAACATATTAACATATGATCACAATAGAAGAAACTGAAATAAACTCCATACCACATGAAACCCAAAGAAATACCTGCAATTTTTATTAATCTCCTGCTAAACTGCTACAAAATGATGTACAATCAAGGCATAAGCATCTAGCTGAGTCCAACCCTCTACAAAGAGAAAGAAGAAGAAGATATAGACATGTATTCAACCTCCTCCCATCCTTAGGGGTCAAATCCCCAAGATGAGGAGCTAATATAACTGATACTGAACAAGAAACATGGATATAGGCATCTCAACAACTTGCCTCTAAAAGTGAAAAACTGATTCATTTGAGCTCAAACTAACTCCTAAAGCAATGAATCTACCCTATATTACTATTTATCTATCATAGTTACATGCCAAGTCATCACTTACAATTTTGAAACAACTTCCATGAGAGAGAATCCATGATCACAACAAAAAAAATGGAAAAATAGCCATCTTGAGCAAAACTGCATTAAACGCAGCGCCATTGGCCAAAAGCGCAGTGCCACTTTCGGGCCCCTTTTGGAGGCCTTCCCACCATCCAAATTGAGCCCATGATAGTGAATTGGAAAGGTATTCAAGTCTACTTTCCAAAACACCTAGAATGTCGGCATTTGGAGCTCATTCGACCCCTAAAAGCTAGATTCTGCCAAGACTGCTTCTGTGTGTCCAAAAAGTGGTAGAAAGGTCATTTTTAGGGTGCTTTTTGACCTTTTGATGGACTAGTTCTGCCCCAAAAAAATTGAAACTTGATAGGGTACATGTCCTCATCAATATGAATCCAAAAATGTAAACCATTTCTTCATTGAGTTTTACTAGGAAAAGTGCAGTGCCGGTGGCACTGTGCGTCTAAGCAATTTTCCTGTGTAAAATTTCAAAATTTACAAATTTCAAAATTTCCTCCAAACTTGCCCAAAATTGGTGAGAAGCACCATCATTAAGTATCCTGATGAGCCAAGGAAGCTTCAACAAGAATCCTAAGCGTATGTTCCTTGTTTTTGCCTTTCAAATCCTGTATTAGCCTACTCTTCATCCTTTCGACCCTCATGCTGCAAATTTTGTATCATCTGATTGTCTCTATTAGCCATCTACAACAGCTTCTCAAGGTGCAAATTGACTCTCTCAAGACAAGTCTCTATATCATCTCCAATCTCCTTCTCAATAGGAGTCAAATTGACTTATGCCTCTTTTCCACTTTGTCATTTTACCTTGAGCATTTCCAACTCCATGAGGACTTGTTTGTCACTCAATTGCTTGTTTTCGTGTTCCAAATGTGTGATGACATACTTGGCTCTCTCCAAATTGTCCATAAATGCTTGGACTTGAGCCTCGTTTTCTCGTATGATGATGTCTTTTATTGTTTCTTCATCTTGAGTCTCTAAGTCAATTATTTCCGTACCATGATGATTATAATGCTGCTCTGGCTCATCATGCTCTGTCAAATCAAAGTCTCTTTCTTCCTCCTCATCACCAAAACTTTCCTCCAACGTCCTTTCTTTCCCTTTGTGCAGTTGTTGCACCTATACCTGTTGTGTTGATGAAGAAGGTGAAGCCCCTTCCACATCCTGTGAAGCAAACACTTGCCTATCAGCTGCAACCAATCTTCTTGTGCCCCTCTAATATGTCATGTAAGGTCTTGGACACCTCAGTAGCTCTAGTCTCTTTGACCTTCACTTTTGTTTTCACCTGAGCACTGCTAGAAGGTTTTCCTTGTCCATGTTTGCTAAGTTTTGAAGCTTTGCACCCCTAGAGAAGGTATGATGGGAGCGAGTATGGGTGATTAGGAATAAGGGAAGGGTAAATGATCTTATGTGGTATTTTGGTGGACTAATGAGAAAGAGGGTATAAACTATGAAAATGAGAGAGAGGGACTAGAGTTTTAGGATATTTCTTTGGGGATGAAGGAATAAGGGATATGGAGGGATATGTAGGAGGGGTTAAGTTTTTTTAAAATAGGTGAAAGGAGATATGGGAGGTTTAGGTTTTTTAGGAATAAGTGATGGGAGTTATAGAAAGAGTTAGGGTTTTAAGGAATGATTAGAGGAAATTTAGGGTTTCAATTTAGGCATGGCTAATTAACCTTAAGTAAAATAATTGAATAGCAAGAGTGAAGCTTAGGGGTAACACTTACTTGTTTGAGGGATGAGAGGGTGCCTTGGGAATTGTTTATGAAGTTTGAGGCTTTTTTGGTCTCTCTTCTCAATGTGCAGTGCTAACCAGAGACGCGTAGCGCCACCTCTCAACGTGCAGCGCCACCTCCTGAATGCGTAGCACCAGTTAATCAAAACTTTTGACTATGTTTCCAAGGTCCAAATGGAGCGTGGGATAGCTCGTTGGAAAGCCTGTCAAGTCTTCTTTCCATAGATGCTTGAATCTTTCAATTTGGAGATCATTTGCCTTGTCAAAGGCCCAATCTCCCAAGACTGGTCAAAATGTGTAGAATGAGGCTACGAAAATACATAGTGTTGTTTCAGTCAACATTTGGAGGTCGTTATCAACTCCAAATTAAGCTCATGATAGCTCATTGGAAATATATTTATGTCTAGTTATCATTTGATTCATCAAGTAAGTCATTGGGTCACTCCATATAGAGAAATATTTATTTTCCCAAGGTCACTTCAGAAGTGCATCAACTCTCTTGAGGCAAATGATGCTTTGGACATTTCTCCCAAACCATGAGACCTGTGTAAAAACTAAAGGAGGGTTTTCTTCTTGAGTCTATTATGGACAAAAACCCTTCACACTTTTGTCAAATTCATCTTTTCTTTCTCTAAAAAATCACTTGAATAAAACCTATCCGATGTGTGGAACAGGGGATTGGTATAAATGAAGGGAAATGAAGGGGATGAGGGGCTTATAAATTCTTAAGAAAATTTTGGGAAGTAAGGAGGGATGTTAGGAAGCAGGGGAAAGTGGAATTTCAAGGATTGAGTGAGGGAAAGGGGTCCAAAAGGGAAAAACATAGGCCTAAGTTAGAAAAGTGTCAAATTGTAGCAATATGCTAGGGGTTGTGGGAAAATGGTGAATTTGAGGGATATCAGTGATTGGAAGTGTTTAAGAAGGTATATTAAGGA
>APFE030025560.1:0-37376 GCA_000404065.3 Pinus taeda | reverse complement strand
GAATATTACTCCACTGAATGCTCCTCACCATGAATTGGAATATTTACCTTTGATAGATGAAGATTTCCAAATTAAAGACCTGCATTTTGATGAAAGTCCCCTATTGAGCTATTGTCACTGCAGAGACGAATACTCAAAGGGGCACGATCTTATAGGGTTGTGGGAATCCAATCTCCCAAGGTATCTCATTCCTTCAGTCATTTATTTCCCAGAAATCATCCATTACTGCCATTCTAACTATGATCTGACTCAAAGAGTTGTAATATCCCCTGACCAAAGTGTTGTTTTCCCCATTACTCCCCAAGCTATCAATATGATGCTCCATTTTGAACCTGGTCAAAACCTCACTCCCTTGTCCATTGGGGAATTGCTTGAAAAATCTACTCGGTTGTCTCTTGAAAAGGTAATCAGAAGATCACATCCTTGGATAAAAAGTCTTAATACTAGTCATAAGATTTGTTTACTCCAAGATTGTTATCAAATCTATTCAAATAGAGGTTAGAAAGCATAACGGTTAAAGAGTATCAGTGGTTAAAGTGTATCGGGTAAAAGTCAATGAAAGTTAAAACGAAGTTACAGAGCAGTCAAAGGTAAACAGTAAAAGTGAATACAGAAGGCAGTAAAATGGTAAAAAGAGATGATAATACTTTCACCAATATTGAGGTTTTTCTAAAGTGAAAGTAAAACAATCAAAAGAGCAAGAAAGTAAAAAGATGAAAAAACATAACAAGAAGGAACATTTTTGCAGAAATTGCATATTTTAGTCATAGTTTTTCAGAAAATATTGTGATCAATACAAGCTGAATTTTACAAAAATGAAGGAGGTTTATGTTCTTAAGAGGGACATCTACAAAAAAATCTCACTTTTCTAACAGCCATTATGGTTTTGGAAATATTAAACAATGTTGGAAAGCACTTTTTGCAGAAAATTTCAGTTTAAGTCATCATTTTGCAGAGAGTATGTTTGCCAATCCAAAATACTTCATACAAAACTGAAGGAGTTTTTTGTTCCTAAGATAACCATATACAAAAACCTATCTCAGTTTTGTCACAGTGATTTTATAATGAGAGATACATGCGCATCTTTACAGGCCATTTTTCAGACTCTGTAAAACTCTGTTTTAGACATATTTTTTACAGAGACTATTATGCATAGCTGGAGAGGAATTTTGAGAAAATGAAATAGGTGTATCTCACCAACATATTGATCTACAATAACCTATTTCACCTTTTACATATATATTACGGATTGAGAAATAAAAAAACATCATTGGACCCCAAGTTTGCAGAATTGTTGGAGCAGATTGCACAAAGAAAGGAAACAGTTAGTGACTTGGATGCCTCATCATCAACTAAGAGTTGGATCAAATTCGAATTCTTCTCTTTGTCATCACCTATCCATAAAAAATAGTGAAAAATAGATGCATTAGTTTAAGTATCCTTTAATTAAGTTCCATTTATGTAAATAGTTGGAGAGATTTGTGAACCAATTTTGATATTTGTTTCAAGATATTTTAGTTTAGAATTGGTATAAATACTCCACTCTTGGAAGCATTGAGGGGGATTCCATTACTTCAATGTAACATTGAGACCTTCAGAATAAAAAGCGCTTGGAGAATTTTTTCGTGGCTTGGATGGATCAGGATTTAAATCACAGGACTTGTTGCAGGATTCATGTGTTGGACAACAGTTCAATAAGTGTTTCTACCCTTTCTCTGAAATTTTATATCAGTCTATAATATCATCATATCCATTTATGAATAATTCGCATAAGAGATTGGAACAGAATTCGCTTAATTGTGCTATGTTTTTATATGATATTATTCTTGATTTTTTCTTCCAAATTAGTTATAAGCATGAATTCTTAAATGCTCTTGCTTTACTAATATTAAACACATAATACCATCATATCCATTCCTGAATAATTTGCATAAGAGATTGAAACAGAATTGTCTTAATTGTACTCTGTTTCCAAATGTTATTATTTTTGATGTTTTCCTCTAAATTAGTTATAAGCATGAATTTTTAAATGCTATTTCTTTACTAATTTAAACACTGTTGGTTACTATAACAAAGGATTCTTCATTGCTCTTTGTTTGTAGCCATTTCATTTCTTTCCTTTGAACATGGTGAAAGACTCTTAGTTGCCTTTCATCCCTTCAAAATCATCCCACCCACTTTAAATTTTAAGGATTGTTCTCTGTCTAGCTATCTTGCCCTGTAATACCATCTTGTGCTTAGAATAGAAATCCAGTAAAGCCATCCTTTGACTCCATAGCCCAATGGACTGAAAGCTCTCAATCTTTCCCTTAGTTTGTGGATTCCACCATTTTCCCAAAACAAACTCTTGAATCTATAACTAGCCTAAAACCTTCCAAGAACAAAGATAAATCATAAAGAGAGAGCCCTCTCTAGATGCAGAGTGGCTAGATTCTGCATCTAAAAGTTTGGTTTGTGGTTACCTCGGGTATACTTTCCTCTTACACAACTTCTAGGAAAACCTGAGTGATAACAAAACCAACAGAATCTGATGCCTAAAACCTTGCTCAATGGAAGAAAGATGTAGCCAAGTTGTGGAGAATAATATTGGAGGGAGTAAGAGACCACATTGTCACCAATGTCCATGGGAAAAAAAAATCCTTATGCAATGTGGTAGGAACTGATAGATATGTTCCAGAATAGCAGTGACCATAGGAAATTGGTGCTCAAGGATAAACTTTGAAATATCAAGATGTATAAGAATGAATTTATCTTGAAATATCTGAGGAGGTTCACAAAAGTTCATGATGAGCTTGCAAGAGTTGGTTTTACTATTTCAGAGGATAACTTGGTAAGCATAGCCCTTCTGGGCCTTAGTAAGAGTTGGCATAACTATCAAGATTCATTGAATGAGAGGGAGAAACTATTGAATTAGGAACACTTATGGTCTCATTTGGTACAAGAGGAAATAAGGGGGAATACTAGAGATGGGACCTCATCTAAGAGAAAGGATGAATAAAATTTTGCATTGGTTGGAAAGGGAAAGAAGGGAAAAGGCAATAAATTTCAAACCAAACCAGAATCTAGCCAAGGGGGAAAGAAGAAAGATTTGTAAAAAATTAAGTGCTTCCATTGTCATAAATATGGGCACTATGCCAGGAAGTGTCCCTAGAGAAAGGAAAGAAAAAATACCTTAGGAGGAGCAGCAGGTGAAGTCTTGGCTTCATAATTTGAGCTTGACTTTACCCTTATCACATGCATATCCAACATAATGAGGGCGAGTGTGTGCTACTTGGACTCGGGTGCATCGTTCCACATGAAAGGGTGTAGGGATTTTTTGAGTGACCTAGAGGAGAAATATCCCCAGATGCACATCAAGCTAGGGGAGGAGGGAATGTACAACACAACTAGTATTGGTACAATCACCTTTTAAAGGGAGTTGAGCTCCCCTCTCAGGCTCAAGGATGTCATGTTTTTTTCTAGGCTTAAAGAAAAATATCATCTCTGTTGCAATTTTGAAAGACCGTGGTTATGATGTGATCCTAAGCAAAGGAAAATCATTCTTGAGACACATAGCCATGGGATAGGTGAAGCATACCAAGGTTTGTGTGAAGAAATTGTATAGGCTAGATGTGGTAGACTATGTTGCATTAAGCACTAAGGCAGAGAAAGTGTAGGGCTGTGATGTTGGTGAAATTTGGAACAAAGGAATTGGTCATTTGCATCATGGAACCTTAAATATTATACAACAAATAACCATTGGCCTCCCTAAAGGAGCACTTGATTAGTAGGATTTATGCAAAGATGTACGTTGGGGAAGTACATAAAATATACATTCCATGATCGGGACAACAAAGCACATGCAGTCCTAGAAAGGATCCACTCTCATGTTTGTGGACCTTTCTTTAGCCTCCATTGCCAGACACAAATATTTTGTCATTTTTATTGATGAATTCTCATGAAAGTGTTAGATCTTCTTCATGCAGAAGAAATATGAGACATTCTCCAAGTTCATAGAATTCAAGGCATTGGTTGAGAAACAAACCAACAAGAAGGTGAAGGCTCTTAGGAGAGATAATGGAGGTGAGTATGTGTTGATTGAATTTTTTTTTTTTTTTTGAAAGAAGGCATTCGAAGAGAGTTGAAAACACCCCACAACCCACAACAGAATGAGGTGGTTGAGAGAATGAATCATAGCATTATGGGATCAACAAGGGTGATGTTGCATGACCAAGGCCTACCTCTATATTTGTGGGTTGAGTCATGAAATACAATAGTATGTTTGAAGAACCAAAGTCCTCATCGGATTCTTGGCATGATTACACTGGAGGAGGCTTCTCGGGGAGAAACTCAGATGTGTCACACTCCAATATTTTTGGAGCCTTTGTTTACTGCCATGTCTCCAAAGAGTCAAGCAATAATCTTGAGTCGACTGTAGAATTGGGGGTATTTGTGGGTTACACAGAAACTCCCCACAACTACCATGTGTACTTTCCATCCCTCATAGTGATAGTTGTGCGAAGGGATGTAGAGTTTGATGACAAGAAAGTGACGAGTTTCAATCTTGAGAGGGAGCTCTAGATCCCACTCGAAGAGGATTTTTTAGCTCCAAAGCAGTTACCTCGGGAAGCCGTGGAGCAACCAAAAATTGAGGAGAAGAGGGTGGAGACATTCAATCAAGTAGAAAAATCCAGAGAAGGTAGAAAAGGAAACAAGGAAGCTGACAGACTTGTGTAGGATGCGAGGGAGAATGTGGGAGCTCCTTCAAATTTGCGCAGGAAAAGGAGGTCACCTCAGAGGTACACTAGCTACATGGATCTTATGACTAAGCTTATATAGATTGAGGCATCCTATTTTGAGGAAGAAATAGAGCAACGTGTATGGGTTGATATAATGGTGGAGGAATATGAATCCATTGCAAATAATAGTGTTTGGGAAGTGGTCCCAAGACCAACATATAAATTAATAGTGGGTTCGAGAGGGATCCTCAAGGTGAAGCAGGAAACAAACAAAAGCATAGAGAAATGTAAGGCCACATTTGTGGCCAATTGGTACTCTCAAGTTGAGGGAATTGACTATGAGGAGACCTTTACTCTTATAGCAAGGTACTCATCCATTAGATCAATTCTTTCTCTGGTTATGTAGATGGGTGGAAGATTCACCAGATGGATGTAAAAACAACATTTCTTAATGGGGTTATTGAGGAGGAAGTGTACATCAAGAAACCAAAAGATTTTGAGACATTTGATCAGAAGTCCCATGTGTGCAGACTCAAGTGAGTGTTGTACGGTCTCAAATAAGCACCTCATGCTTGGTACACCAAGGTCGATAACTATCTCACCGGTTTGGGCTTCACCATAAGTGAAGTAGATGAAAACCTCTATCACATATTGGTAGAAGGTTAATTGCTTATTATTGTCTTATGTGTTGATGATTTGATTTTAACTAGTAATGAGTAGTTGATTAGATCTTGTAAGAAGGACCTTGCAAGGGAATTTGAAATGAAGAACATGTGTCTCATGGACTACTTCCTTGAGATGGTAGTATGACAAGGAGATGGGGAACTGTTTGTCTCTCAAGGAAAGTATGCAAATGAGATACTAAAGAGATTCTGTATGGATATTTGTAAACCCATGGAGATGGATCTAGCAAACAAGTAGAGGAAGGAGGATGCCACTTCAAGTGGAGAAGTGGATGCTACCATTTATAGGCAACTAGTAGGTTCACTCATGTATCTTGTGAACACATGACTAGATATGTGTTACGAAGTCAACCAAAAAAGAGAAGCTATGGTTAGGCAAATCAAATTATTTTGGAAGGCTTCTAAGCATGTTTTACAGTACCTCAGAGGAACTACCCATTTTGGACTATGTTACAGATGAGTAGAGGGAGTGAAGTTGTGTGCCTTCATAGATGTATATTGGGTGCGAAGTCCATTAAATAGAAAGAGTACATTAGGCGGAATTTTTAGTGTTGGGTCTATAGTTTTTTCTTGGTACAACATGAAGAATATATGTGGTGCTGAGCTCGACAGAACTAGAATACATGGTTGCAAGACAAGTAACATGTGAGGTGATATTTATGAGAAATATACTTGTTGGATTGTTTCGTTAGATGATGGATCCAACTATGATAATTAGAGTTGCTTAAATATCTCTAATAATCTTGTATTTCATGATCTATCCAAGCATATAGATATCCAATATTGCCATTTATGACACTGTGTGAAAAAGTGGATGATGTTGCTACACTACATTCTGACAGAGGAACAAGATGTTGACATTTTGAAAAAATATTTGTAAAGAGGGAAGTTTGAGTTCCACAGGTGAAAGATAGGGGTGGTTGATAATCCCTTTCTTGCTAAGAGAGAGTCTTGAAAAATGAAACAAGAAATTCTCAATTTGATTTTGCCTTGATTAAATTGAGAAGATTTGAATTTCCACATCAACAAACAACTTGGATGCAATTAACTTGTGTGACATGGCTTGTGTCACCTGGTTTACTCAGTAAATTCAATTTGAAGGAGTTACAGTTCAGTTAAGTATGTGCGATTGCTAATTTGTATTAATAAAAGTCAATTATCTCAAGTTGTGTTTAGTTAAACTAGTTTCGACTCCTTAAGGAACTAGTGGAAGCCAGTTGTGGAGTGGGACTTTAGTCAAACTCAGTGATCATCCAATTAACTGATCAATCAACCCAAAATAGCTAGTGCATGCAGAAAATTTGATTTCCCTACATATGGTGGAGATGATGTGTTACTATTTGGTAGATTACCTATTCCATAATGGAGATGCATTTATAGTATTATTGACCTCTTTGATCTGTCTATGGAATCCTTATGAATAATACTAAATATCATATGACTTATGCTTACCCAGATGATGCATTAGTATTGGAGATTTCTCATATTTTTGGTATTATCTTCATTGCATTCAATGTGGGTTTTAAATATCTTTTATTTATGCTCCAACATAATAGTTATGGAATTAAGGACGAGAGTTGGCTTATAGAGAAAATCCACCGTAAACTGTTATTATGGGCACACACTGGGCTCTCCCTAGGAGGCATGTTGACTCTAGTTTGAGAAGTCCTTCCTAGCATCTCTATATAATGTCTTCATATTTTCTCTCTGCCTAAAAATATCATTAAAATGATATTTCCAACTTCATATTGACATGGGACAATTTGTGTCATAAATGACAGAGTGGGCCTGGTTGTTGTTTACTTTGTATGGAGGTGATGGATGACCCGACTCATCTATTTCTTCAATGTTCCTTTTCAAAATCAATTTGGAAGGGTGTATTTAAGATGCTACATTTACAGATGGATTGGAAATGCTCTTTTGAGGTTGATTGTATTCAGGACTAGATTAGTGAATATAAAACATTTGGACCACTTCCTATATACATTGTGGTTTTGACCTAAATAATTCATTACTATCCCAAGCTCCTTTGTTGTGATACATCCACCTCCATCCTTGTCAAACAAGATAAAAGATTCCTTGAATTTAGAGATTTGTTCCTCTGTAAGATTTCCCATCATTTTCACATAATGCAAGCAGATAAACCATAAGAGAAACCAAGACAATCCTCTGACTAGATTGCCCTAGGTCAAGATTGATCTTAATTTTTCCTGCTTAACCTTATTCCTTCTCAAAACAAAATAAGGGATGACTTTGATTGATCTGTACTTTCCATGATCCCTTATCAAAATAAGTGAACAAATATTTATCTTCTGTGGTTAGTAACAATGTTTGATTTTTAATAGAACAAATCCTTATAATTTATGAGAGAATGAATTGTTAAAGAGAGTGATTTATATTGAAATTTCTACACTTCCAGGGCCTGAGAAAAGATCTTGATCTTGCTAGTGATTTACTTAGCGTGGGTTTTTCCATTTGAGCTTGGTTTTATTGAGGAGCATAAATGATGGTTTCACCATTTGAGTTTGGGTTTATTGAGGAGTGGAAAGGAGGCTTATTTATTGTAGACATGATTGAAGACCTTTTCTTTGCATTTAACATTATTATGACCTTCTTTGTACCTTACCTTGATAGAAAAACATAATTGCTAGTAGACAAACACTAGAGAATTTCTAAAAGGATAGTTGATTTTGTAGTTTTGAATTCCATGAAGAAAATTACGAGTGCTTCTTTTCATAGAAAAAGTTTGAAACCTGAAATTAATAGAATTCACTTCATTATAAAACATTATCTCATCATCTTCAAAAACATTATAAAACATTGTAAGACCTAATCATGGCATGGTTCAATATTTCCTTCTACCATTGTCATTAAAATAATTGGTTCAAGTAGCGTTGGATGCATAACTTCACCCAATGGCATGTGATTAAGTTGGAGTAAATTCTCTCACACCATCCCTTTTTTTAAAAGGTATTCTTGAAAACTGAAATAATTGGTTCAAGTAGCGTTGGATGCATAACTTCACCCAATGGCATGTGATTAAGTTGGAGTAAATTCTCTCACACCATCCCTTTTTTAAAAGGTATTCTTGAAAACTTATGGTTATTTTGCATCTACCATATCCTAATCACCTTAGTACTTTTGCCATTGGAAGACAACCTTCTTATTTATATTCCATCTAGATAATGGGAGACAAAAGCTCCCTTTGGCTTTTGTAGCTTCCCATTTATCAATTTAATATGGAATTTGTAACCTCTCATTTATGACTTTAGTATGTCATCTACTAGTTTCAGTATCCTCACACTTTCAGCATGATTAAAATCCAAATCTAGCTCCACAAACAATAACACAACCATTGTCTTCAAGAAGTAGTTTTAGAACCACCCAAGGTTACCCCACAAGATTATGGGTAACATTTGGCTCCAACTTGGATACAACTATTTGTCTTGGGAGCACTTGAGAACCCCAAAATGTCATCCTTACCATGAAATTTGTGATCTAGTGTAGCCACCTCAAGCTCTCAAGGAGAAAATATACATTTACTGTGTTAGATTATCATATAAAATAGGGAAATGTCGAAGTTTTCATGCTTGTAGGTTGTAACTTTGTTTAATATTGTCTTAAAAAACTAATTAAAGCACGTTTTCACCAAAAATATTTTCAAGTTTGTATTTTCCTAAGCTACCACATATCTTTTCTCCAACAAGCCTTACATACCCTTTTAATAGTACAAATTTTACATTATATTTATACTTATGATTTCTTCCTTTTGATGAATCAAAGAAAATAAGACTTGCATCTTCCCACAAAATAATTTATCTTTTGCTAACTATACAAGGCTTATGTGTACAATACTACCTATCTTTCTTCATGCTTTATTCATTGATATGAAATTCACAGATAGATATAGAGTAGGTTCCTCTTTTCTTTGAAGTAGACTCATCAACCTCGATGGTTATTCTTGAGACTGTGCAAATAGGAACCCCATTTATGCTTCTTTGCTTATCTGCTAGTATGTGTTGTTGGCTTGCATCAAGGTGGAAATGGTTGGGGCTTCATCATCATTTTGGTTCCTATTAGATATGCTCTAGGTTATTCAATGGAAGCTCTATTGGTGACCTTGTGCCATTTTGTTCATGGTTATATGTTGGGGTTTTGACCTATTTTATAATGATTTGATTCCTAACTTTAGGAATTTGAGAGATGTGCCATTTTTTAAGGGTTCTTTTATGTGGGCCTACATGTCGAGTTTGCTAGATTGCATGCAAAC
Organism: Pinus taeda; assembly: GCA_000404065.3. Lineage (NCBI taxonomy): Eukaryota > Viridiplantae > Streptophyta > Pinopsida > Pinales > Pinaceae > Pinus > Pinus taeda. The sequence goes on along the minus strand of APFE030025560.1, from coordinate 27,705 downwards.
AATTTTACCGATGGATGAAGGGTATTTAAGGATATTATAGTGGTTTTAGGCCCTATATTTTGAACCTTGGCTCTGATACCATGTGTGATTCGTAAGACAAGGCATCAAGAATTTTGAACTACCATGTCCCCATGTTACATTTTGAATATTCATTTGACTTAAAAACATCTTTCAAGCATGTAAATATGTATATGGAGATATATGTACACACACACACACACACACATAATATTCATAAACTAATTTAGATAAAATCAAACTTAAGAATAGTACATGGAGTTTGTGAGGTCCATGGAGTCACTTTCCTTCCCATGAAATTCAAGGCTGCCTGACTGAATTTGTGACCCAACCAACTAGGAACAACCTTTCCAACATCCTAGCCCTAGGGAACCTCCACAAATTCCCTTACCCTCTGTGCCAAAGCCCTAATTTCCGCCCATAATGTTTTCAAACTGTCTGCTCAAATCATCAAGTTCCTATCACCTCCATAGAGAACCCTTAGTATCCAAACTCTTTCAACTTTATTCCTCTTCTCTCTCCCTAAAAATTCAACAAACCCAAATATGAAAAAATGACTAGAGTTCCTTCTCAGCATCCTCTCCTTCCAAGACTTATTCCCTCTCCTTCCCCAAAATATTTATTTCCAATTAATGGTTCACCTACCCATTCTTTAAGTCCCATAACTGACATCCCCACTCCACGTCCAACCACCAAATATTAAGAGAAATTAGTCAGTTACGAATACCTCTCATGGAAATGGTCATACGTGAATGACTTACTTAACACAGTTGAATCCCAAAATGATATCTAATATAATGCACTGCGTAAAACCCCATACTTAAATTCAAAAAGAGTCAAGGGATCTCTACTTGAATGGTTCATGAGGCACAATACTTGCTAAGGTTTTGCAAATGGGGTAGCAAGCTAAGTGGGCTTGATTGTGGAAAAACTCCACAGTTAAGCGCGCTTGAGCCAGAGGAGTTCTGGGATGGGTGACCTCCTGGGAAGTCCTGGTTACCGGGTGCAAGCCCCGGAAGTGATGATTGATGCTATGTGATTCGTTCTCCACATTTCACTAGTTTCAATCCCAATTCTTCACCCCTGTGAGCATCACCCGATGCAATGCGTGCTAAGTGAACTATTCAAAAATCATGAGAAATTAGTCAGTTACAACTACCTCTCATGGAAATCGTCATACGTGAATGACTTACTTAACGTAGTTGAATCCCAAAATGATATCTAATATAATGCACTGCGTAAACCCCCATACTTAAAACCACTACCCCTTACCAAAAATGGATCATATCCTACAAAGGGTAGTGGGGGCTTCAAGGATTTCCCTGTTAGATGGTTTCTCAGGATTTAATCAGATCTTAGTTCACCCAGATGACCAGGACAAAACAACCTTTACAACACCCTAGGGAACTTTTAAATATGTCAAAATGCCTTTTGGACTCAAGAATGCAGGAGCCACATTTCAGAGGGCAATGGACATAGCCTTTGCTAAGGAGATCCATGATTTTTTAGTCATATACCTTGATGATCTCACTGCTTTTTCAAAATCATACCAAGAACATTTAAAACATCTAAGACAAGTGTTCCTAATTTGCAAAAAATATGGCATATCCTTAAACCCAAAGAAATCACTGTTTGGCCTAGAGGAAGGCAAGCTCCTAGGTCATATCATTTCAATAGATGGAATAAGAATAGACCCGGGCAGAATTCAAGCTATCCTCCAAGTCCCTCATCCAAGAAACATCAAATAATTACAAGCTTTTTTAGGCAAGATAAATTTCCTGAGAAGATTCATTCCCAACTTGGCCGAGCTGATAAGATTACTGAATAATATGCTCAAGAAAGATTCCAAAGTCAAATGGACAATAGAAGCCAAGCAAGCCTTTGAGGAGATCAAGATAGATTTGACAAAAACTCCTGTCCTTACAAGTCCTAGGTTTGATAAGGATTTTATGATCTTTTCCTTTGCATCTGAGCATACTATTGCTGCCGTCCTATTACAAAAAGATGATTCAGGACAAGAGAAACCCATTGCTTTTTTCAGCAAAGCACTTAGAGATGCTCCCTTGAAATATCAAATCATGGACAAACAAGCATATTCCCTAGTAAAAGCCATCAAAGATTTCAGAGCCTACATTTTGTACTCTCATATAATTGCCTATGTTCCTAATGCAGTGGTTAAAGACATTCTTACTCAAGAAGGAATTGAAGGCAAAAGAGGTAAATCGATAGCCAACATTTTAGAATATGACATTGAGATAAAGCCAACAAATCTCATTAAAGGACAAGGGCTAGCTAAACTAATGACTGAAACCAACTTTCAAGCCTTAGATATCAATGAACTGGATAATGAACAGGAGATGGCGACTCCACAAATCAATCAAGCCTTCTTACAATCACCTTGGTATACTGACATATGTTTTGTATTGTTAAACCTGCAAGCTCCTCCAGGGTTATCGAAAACCAAAAAGAGATTTTTGAAAATGAAAGCTTCAAGGTTTTGCATCTTAGATAATGTGTTGTTTTGGAAAAATCATGAAGGCATTTTGCTTAATTGCCTAACTTTGGATGAAACTGACAAAGTCCTCAAGGAATTTCATGCAGGAGATTGTGGAGGGCACTTGTATTGGAAATCAACAGCTGATAAAATCCTAAGGGCTGGGTTTTATTGGCCCTCCTTGTTTGCTGATGTTACAAAATTTGTAATGTCTTGCCATAAATGTCAAATCTTTGAAGGCAAGAAAAAGCTGCTACCTCTACCCCTCAAGCCTATTACAACTGAGAGACCATTCCAACAATGGGGCTTTGACTTCATTGGGGAAATTCACCCTTCATCTTCTGGCCAGCATAGATGGATTTTGACAGCCACAGATTACTTTACCAAGTGGATAGAGGCCATCCCTTGCAGGCAAGCCAATGACTCAATCATCATGCAATTCCTAGAGACCAATATCCTATCTAGATTTGGCTGTCCAGAAAAGATCATTACAGACAATGCAGCTGGCTTTAAATCCAAGAGAATGATCAGTTTTTGTCACAAATACCATATCACCCTAGGTCATTCCACAGCCTATTACCCTCAAGGTAATGGTCTAGCTAAATCATCCAACAAAATCCTCATCAACATCATCAAAAAGATCCTTGAAGAGAATAAAAAGAATTGGCACAAAAACTTGTCAATGCACTATGGGTAGATAGGTTGACCACCAAAAGATCCATTGGAACAAGCCCATATGAGTTGATTTATGGAATGGAGGCAAGATTCCCCTCTTCTCTAGGAATCCCTGTGATCAAGTTACTGCAATAAATACAAGCAGAGCCCGATGACATTCATAGAAGGATCAATCAAACTATTCATTTGCAGCAGACAAGAGAAGAAGTTTATCATAGAACTCAGATATTACTAGATAAACTTAAGAAGATCTTTGATAAAAGAACAAAAACTGAAGACATTTTCATAGGAAACAAGGTGCTGAAATGGGACTCTAGGAGGGAAGATAAAGGGAAACATGGGAAATTTGATTTTCTTTGGAAAGGACCATTTGTCATTCAAGCTGTACAAGGTAACAACACTTATTTCCTCAAGAGTTTGGATGGCACAGATACTGAAGAGGGCCCAGTCAATGGGATAATGCTCAAACATTATGTTGATCCCCTTGAATGAGAATAACACAACTACATATTGTACATAAATATGTGTATTTTCAGCATTTTTATTTACAGCGGTTAGATAGGGAACCAAATGCAGCAAATTTTGAAGAAAATCTGGGAACTATATCACCTTTTGGTGTATATTTTGAAATCCACCATGAGAAATCAACAAAAGGACTTGGAAGGTATGAAGACAATGATAAGTACTTAGAGAAACCAACAGGAAGCAGAGCTACAAGTTCACACAGATCAGCTTACAAAGGTACTACATACTAGGTTATAAAGATTCAGATCAAAGGTCTCCAAGACAAGAAAGTTTCACAATACAGCAAAAAATCAAAATAAGGCAATCTGACTTGCTATTCTTGGCTTTTCACCAGGAAAAGCCATCCCCAAGTGGAGCCACTGTTAGATTCCTATACCAATAAGTTTCATTTTTCATGATTGACAGTGGAAGTGCTAAATATGTTCATCCCTGCATGTTGCAGAGGTTCCATATTTTGTATATAGGCAAAGGAAATTAAAAGAAGAAAAGAGGGTATGCCTTAAAAGAATAATCAAAGGGCAAGAAAATAAATTGGTCAGAAAAAATAGTGAAAATGAACCCCAAACCAAAGACCAGGAAAATGGCTAGTTAAAATGCCACTGCTATCTTATTTTGCAAGATTACCATGTGAAGGTACTGCTGCTTATACATTTGATGGATGGCCCAACAGTTCAATCTGGACCATGCCATGTTTTAAATTGTTGTTGTATAATAGAGAAAGCAATACCTGTCCAAACAGTTCAAGCTGGGCAGATGAGTAGCTAGGTAGAGAATTTGAGAAGCCCATCTGCTTAATATGGGCCCTTGGAAGAGATAAGGGTACATTTAGATAGGAGGACAATCAAAAGAAAAAGGGACAATCAGGGTTTGCTAGTTCAAGTGCACCCAATGCAAAGGAAGAAAAAATGTTAGGTGTATTAGGCTAGGTAGGTAGTTTGAGGTTGCAGAAACAAGGTTATCATTACTTTTTGTCTTGTCAAGAAGGACTTATCTCACTTATGGCATTGATACCATGGTAGTTGTTTGATAGTGCAACAAGGAAGCATGACTAACTTCCCCTTCATTCCCCCAGAAATCATTTACTAACATCCCCTCAAGGACCTTGGGATCTGCCCAAAAGTCCAGTTTCACTCCATTCTTGTTACAAAACCAAGTTGACATCTGAGTTGACTTAGTGAAAAGAAGCCACATTTCTTGTGTAAAGTTGATCTTTCCACAATCCATTCGTTTCCCTATGCTCAAGTTTCCATTCTATAAACTTAGCATACATCCATTTCCTTTTCATTCCATATTAACATCTAACCCTATTATCTAGCTCCATAAATCATTTTCCCTACCCCTATTCTACAAGAAACTATATAAAACCCCAAATAACACTAAATATTACCCCCATGGCAACTATAGCCAAATACTATAAGTCGGGAAACATTAGGTCCATTTGGGACCCATTGTTAGCCTATCCGCATTCACATACCCTTAGGATTTATTTAACACCTTGTTAAATAAATAACTATGTTCAACCAACCTCCGCGCACATTTTATTGGGGTTTTATTAATATTTGATTGATAAAATAACCAAATCCCGAGCGCATATTAAACCCAAAACATAAGGTTTTAACCACCCGAAGCCGTGAATAATCAATTAATATCGAGCGCACTTTTCCACTAAACCCCGATCGTTTTGCCCACCAGACCACCGTAGGATCAGCCCTCCTAGATCCGACGGCCCTAACGAATATCAGGCGCCCCTTCATAGCGGTACGATAGTGCCCGATGGTTGACGGTTTCACCGTCATACACCGGGACAGTTGTCGCCCTCCTATTGCATCAGGCCGCCCCTGACACATACCACTCCCGTACCAAAAGCGGTCTGACGCACACCGCTTACTGCCCTCCCCGCTTGCCTATGTCACCATATGACGTTGCCGCCACGTCGCTGCCACTGTATTGTACCTGTGCCATGTCACCTACTGATGTCATCACCCTGCCACCATGTCATGATGACGTCATCATCTACGTCAGCTGCCACGTCATCTTTCGTACCTGCTACGTGAAAAAAAATACGTCATGATGATGTCATCCTGTGAAAGCGTGAAAAGCACCAAAATTTCGAAAAATTGGTTAAAAGTCGTGAAAACGACTATTTTGGTTTATTTCTAATTGTGGCTGTGTAAATGATGTGCATGTGCCTCTACAAACAAATCATCTTCCGCAGCTTCTATCGCTGGTCAACCTACAATTAGGCTCTGCAGCAGCACTCCATAGCTCAACCTGTACCTGTCAGGTGCCTTCAGCGCCCTGTAAAGAGATATTTATCCACATTTTACCCGAAAGCCTTGTTTTTTCTCTTCTCTGTTCAAAATTGCCAAACGTACCTGCATTTTATCTCCATTAGCACTCCTACCAATCTTTCCCTGTCTGGCATTTCTCATTTGAGCTAATAATTCACAGCAAACCTACAAATTTCAACTAATCTCCTTTGCAAACAAGCTATCCTTACACTCTGTTCATCCATATTCGCTCACAAACTCCACAAATCATTCAAACTTTGAGTTAAATTAGCCAAGCGCCCTGTTCCTATTAATTGCAACCTATTTTCTTAAAGGGGAACCCTCAGTTTCCCTTTCCCTTTGCAGACTCGTGCCCCTTTGGGCAAAATTCAACTCCACTTCTCTCAGCGCTCAGTCCACAGCGCCTGCAATTCAACAATTTTATGTGAAAGATCTAGTCAAAGTGTTGTAAATCTGTTATTCATCATAAACTACATACACAGAAATTGGTTTGGGAAAGAAAGTCAGTTTTTCGTACTTCTGTCAATATCCTTTGAGCTTAAATTCCACTTCCTATTGTTGTTTGCACCCACATTGCAAATTCATACCAACTGTATAAGATATGGAGACTCCAGTAGCCTTGAAGATTGCTCCTTTAAATGCTCCACACATGGACTTAGAGTGGCTACCATTAGCAGACAGAGACTTTCAAATCAGAGATATGATGGACCTTACTTCTCACCTTAAAGTTGTGGGCCAATTCAAACATAATCACAGAAATAACACTGATGTTCTAGGGATTTGGAAATCCAGCATGCCCTTCTATTACCTTCCCGAAGTCAATGTGCTACCTGATTTTATTCACCTATGCCATGCACACTATGAACCAACTTTGACGGAAATTCTCAGTCCAGATGGGTCTGTGTTGTTCTATATCACTCCTCAGGCAATAAATGAAATGCTGAACTTTGAGCCTCCTCAGACTCTGGTTCCCCTCACAATGAAACTCTTGCTGGATCAGGGTCCAAGACTCTCTAAGGCAGAAATATCAAGAGTTAGTCAGTTGTTTATGGAGCCACAGTGCCAATATGATCATCCTCCTCCCTATCATCAAGCCTCATTTAATGAAACAGGCAAGCTCATGGTGGACATGATTTCATACATTTTAGGATGCAAAACAGGAGAATTTGTGTATGAGACTGTATTCTTTCACCTAACCATATTCACGCCAAGGCAGCCCCCTGCTGTCATGCATGACTATGCCACATTCGTAGCAAACAAGATACATGAACAATTCATGATGATGGAGAGAGAAAGAGTGTTTAAATACACTTCTTATATATACCACTTGCTGCTCTACTATCACCCAGATAGTTTCAAGGTTCCTCTCAGGAGATTAGACCCAAAGGGAGAGAGGAGATCTGTTGTTTATTGTACCTCAGTTTTCCATGAATTCCACCATTCTCCATACACATATTGTGAGTTTACTGACCTATTCATTTACCCAGCTACTTGCCTATTAATGGTGACTCCTCCTACCAGACTTACTGCTGAAATGCAAAGGATCTTGTATCTTTCTAAGGGCTACATCATTGGTGATTGGTACTTCTACCAAAACCACATAGTAATCAGAATTTATGGTTGTGAGTTGTCTCCCTATAAGCTGCCAACAAATGTCCCCATGAGACTTTTTCCCTTGGAATATTTCAGGCAGTTCAGCAATGCAGACCTGACCCATTTCCATGATAAAAGAAAGAAGGCACAGCTTAAAATCATACACAAGTTGGGTCCCTTTGTTTTCAATAAAAGCGAAGAAGCATGGAAAGATGCAGACAACATGCTAAGAGAAGAACTCATGCTGAAACAGAGCTTCTACTGGGCACCATATGACCCTGAACACTTCATAAGCCTTAGAAGAATCAAACATAGGCTTTCAGGATATGTGCACCAGCTACTCCCCCACATTGAACAATATGCCAATCAACCAGAATGGGTAGAGGGCACCTTAGATGATGAAGAGCTCACTGAAGAAGAAAAATTAGAGAGAGGCATGAAAGAAATTGAGAAAAGGATTGACCTAGATTATGTTGCACATGTCACCTTCACACAGCCCCAACCAGTGGGAGCAAGCACATCAACTGCTACTTCAAGGCAGCCAGCTAAAGAGGCCATATCATCAGCAGAAAAGATCAAATAAATTGAACATTCTGAACAACAAAGCACAATGGAGGAGCAGCCATCCTCAAATCCAGAAAAGGGACAAAAGCAAAGCCCTTTAACACAAATAAAAGCACCTGAAATCCCTGTGCTACAAACTCCTCACAATGAGGAAAGAGGTAACAAGAGGGATAGAATAGATGGGACACCCACAAGGACATCCACGGACCAGCAAGGAGAAAAAAGGCAAAGGCTAAACCCCTATGCTGAACAGGAAATCACTGAAGAGACCATAGGAAACATCAGTCGTGAGGGGACTTTTGAGCAGTAGATCCCTCCCATTTTGGAAACATTGGCCAGCTCCTTTCAGCACGAGCAAGAGAAACAACCAGGTGGGGAGCTTTCATCCTCCAAACAGTAGGCCCAAAGGGGCTCGGATATAAAGAAGGCATTTAGAGATATTAAAGCTAGAAACGAGCCTATAAGGTTTCAGCTTTATAACCAGTTAAAGAGAATGGCTCCGACAAATCAGCAAAGGCTAATGGCAGCCTATGATATAGAAGCAGGGAAGATGACACTCAGTCACTTCAGGCCTACTACACAACAGCCACAGCCAGCTGCAGATTCCATTAGAACCAATCTGGAGGTATTAGAAAAAGATATTCATCCTTTAGACCAGATTGAATTACATAAGCAGACAGGAGAAATGGTTTATTCTACACTGTTAGACAAGGCTCTATTAGCCCACAGATTGCAGAACTCTCTATACAATACTTCTGCGCAGTTAGAACTGGAAAAGGCATCATCGTTGGCCAAGGATAATAGGATAAAATCCTTGGAGGACATCATCATAGAGTTGGGACATGATCCCAAAGATCCCAAAGGCACACAGGCCTTGATTAGAAAAAAGGAGGAAGACATAGCAGCATTAAGAAAACAAATGAAGCTGCCAGTCACAATACATCCTCAAACTGCAGATGTAGCACAACAACAAGAAGTAGAAGATGTGGTAAGTCTACTTATGAGGATGAATGAAAGGATAATGGAAACAGAGATAGCATTGGAGGAAGCCCAACGAGGGAAACAACCAGAGTTGGCCCCTCAACCATCCCAAACTACTCCAATAGTACCAGCTCCAATAATTACAGCTCCTTCAACAGCAGTTACTTCAGCAGCACCTCCCCCAGGTTCAACTTCAGCAACAGGTGCATCGACTTCAGCAGATCAAACTGCAGCAACAGTACAAGAGGCCAGCTTGAGCATGGAGGCCATGATGAAAGAGATTAAGGCGCTTGAATTGCAAATGGCAGAGATGAATGAAACAAAAGAAAAGATAGCCAAGATTGAGGCTAGTTATGATAATTCAAAAATGACAGTTGCTGAAAAAACCAGGGAGTTAAAGGCCTTGGAAAATAAGATAAAGGCCTTGGAGAAATATCTCACTCTCCATAGGACCTTGACTGAGATAAAAACAATTTTGTGGAATAAAATTGGCCAATCTCTTGCTGAACAATGGACAGGAATACAAACCATGTATGACCAAATAGAATTGATGGCTGTAGCCCAGCACAAAACTAATAAAGCCAGAACATTGCTAGCAAATAAGCCTGAGCAAGCCACTCGATTGATTCACTTTTTTAATACTAGTACTAGCAACCAGATGACAGCACTGAACATCCAGAACAGGACAGAGACTATAGTAAGAGTCAAGAAAGTGCTGACCATGAGGAATTTTGTCCAGACTATAGAAAGGAAGTGCCAGGAAATGCAGATAGAGGTAAATGCTTTTAGGCAAAGGCTTGAAAATTTGCAAGCCAAAGGTTTACCCAACCTGGTTACTAGTGTTGGAAGGCTATTAAAGCAGGAACAGTTTGCAAACAGGCTGAGTACCTTCATACAGAATCAAATCACAGCATCATCCAGCAGTACAGAAGAAGAAGCCCCTCCCACAGGGCATAGTTTATATGACAAGCTGGAGGATTTGTTTGACATAGAGCATGAGGTAGCACACCTTTTTCGAGTTTTGCCAAATTATTATACCTACACTGAAGCTGATGAAACATTATACAATTTAAGAAAACCTTAATTGCCAACTGAGGATTGGTGGCAAAGTCTGCTTCAGATTTTTAAAATAGTTTGAATCTCTTCTCATTTATTGACTGCATGAGGAAATTGTATAATGTGGCTCAGCTACCATAAAATTCAAATTAACAGTGGGTGAAATTCGTGCTAATATTCAAAAGCGCAGAACAGGTGTCACAGGATAGCACTACAGGACAACATTTCAAGGAAGCGGTTACCCACCTACAGCCAGAGTCAAAAGGTCAATAGCACATAGGACACCTACCACAACGAGTAAAGAGATTTTAATTCCTCAGTTATTGCTGCATGATTTTTCCACAAATAGACATTAATTGTGTCAGAGTAGATGGATACATTGATGTCCAGATATTTCCCTATGGGATATTTTGTAAAAACTCCTATATATACTTGTAAAAGAGATGTATTGGAGGTTGATGATTTCTTCTTTCTTAACTGTGTTGTAACATATCAGACTATGCTAATACAAATGTTTGTTGAAGTCCACTCTGTATGAATGATCTGAAGGTGGATTGGATGTTCTGGGACGTGCTACAGAATTCCTGTGTCATGCTAAGGAACAAAAAGTTATACTAAACCGTGTTTTGTGTTCTCTATATTTGTTAATTCCATGTATGTTTCATGATCTTGATAAAGGAGAAGAAGAATAACATAGGATTTGCTTGAATGCACCCCATGTTCAGTCTCTGCTGCCAATTATGTTTTCTTCAGGATTAGTCATGATATGAATTCTTAACTTCTCATATTTGCACTAGTTCTTTCATTTTGAATACTGTTTAGGAATTCTTAATTGCTCCTACACAATATTCATACATTTTCCCTCTGTCAGTATACTGAAAAATTCTTGATTGCCTTTCACTCCCTGAGTTCATTCCATCATTTCCAAATTTGAAAATTGTTTCTAGCTTGCCTATCCTGCTCTATAGCATTACCTTTTCAACAAGAAGCTCTTCCAACGATTACACTTGCAGTGACTTCATTACCCAATGGAAAAAACAGTTATATCCGTGCATCCTAGTTCTGTTTGAGATCACCATCCAACAAACTTAAATCCAAACCTTATTCATCATAACTAGCCTAAAATACTTCAAACCGAAGCTAAATTAAAAAGAGAGAGCCCTCCCTGGTTGAAGGTAGGCTAGGACCTGCAGCTAAAATATTGGTTAGTGGTTAACTTGGTCGTATTACCTACAGGAATCAGGGAACAACCTGAGTGATAACATCATTGGCGACTCCACTGGGGATCTAAATCAGTTTCCTTGTTTCAACATAGTCAAAGGAGATTTCAAGCTTCCTATGTTTCAAAAGAATCTCCTATAAAGTATTCTCTAAAGTTGTGATTGAAAACATTCTCAGAAAAACACCAAAAACAAATCTAGAAGTTGGCTCCAAAGAAGAAAAATAGTTACACGAGGTCAAACCTTGACCCAGATCCTCCAGCTGTTTTTGAAAATCCCAATTTAATTCCTAAGATCCTTAGGAAACAAGAGCAACAAGAAGACTTTGCTGATTCAAGTCCTGAAATAGTTCAGCAAAGCTATATCCCAACCCCTACTAAAGCTTCAGCTCGTCCTCATACTGCCCCTATTTCTCCTAGTTCTTCATCCACTTCTCAAAGCACATTCCCCACTCCTCCATCTATTACACATATATCTACCATCGTCCCTGTTGTTCCAGCTGTCCCATTTCTTCCTATTGTCCCATTTATCCCTGTAACTATGGCAAATTAGTATGCTCCTTTAAAACTACCTGCAAATCCAGGGACTATGCCTCAGGATTATCAAAGTAAGATTACTTATTTTGATGGTGTTGGTTCCTATACACCCCAAATGCACACTAAGAAGATGCAGGACTATTTTGAAAACTATGAAATTGATGATGATGGGGTAAGGATGAAGATCTTTGTTCAAAGTCTAACTGGTGATGTAAGGACCTGGTTTAGGTCTCTTACTGCAAATTCCATAGCTGATCTCGAGGCCCTATATCAAGTCTTCTTAAAAAGATGGGAAAAGAAGAAAGACTCTTTACATATTTTAACTGAATATGACGATCTAAAAAGGGGTCCACAAGAGACTGTCCAAGATTATTGTGCTAGATTTAACAATGCATACAATGCCATCCCTTAGAACCTTAGACCCCCACCTGACTTAGCCTTGATCAAATTCCCCGATGGATTTGACTCATACATGGCATATCAGCTAAGGGAAAGAGCCCCTCCAAGCCTAGCAGACATGCAGAATGTAGTTGTTAGTGTAGAGGCAAATCTGATTGCCAAAGGAAACTGAGCTAGAACTGAGAGAAGAACAACATTCAAAGAAGAACCTTCAGCATTTGAGAAAAAACTTGATGCAATCATCAAAGGAATGGACAGATTGGGAGACCGGGTAGAGACCATTGAAAGAAAGTCATCCTGAGAAGGGCAACCAAGTAACTCTACTAGAACTCCAAACTTTAGAAAAGGCCAAAACCCTACTACTGGAAGGACTGGACTAGATCAGAATATCAAACCTCCATTTCAAGAGAATTATGTAGAGGCCTCAACCTCAAGTGAACCCACAGAGGACCCTCACAGTAACTTAATGGACCTAGATAGTGAACAAGAAGTTTTTCTAACCCAAAATGACCAAGAGGCCCATGAATTCCATCAATTTGAAACCAAATCTGGAGAGTCATTTAATTTTAGAGAAGGCTATGATACAACAGTCTATGAGGTTCAGAAACAGTACAAATTGAGAAGCAGAACCATAGATGTGCCTGAAACTACTAAGTTGACAAAGGCTAAACAACTGAAGAAAACAAAGGATAAAGCTGTTCCAACAGAATCCTATAATAGAACTCACCCAAAGGAAGTCACGGTGGAGGATATGTCGGACTTACAGCCTTCAAGAAACAATTCATTCACACCCCATCTTTCAACAAAAGATTTGAATAACCCTCCAGAAAATAATAACAAATCAGATGTACCTAATAACAGTACCCATAACCGAGAGAAAGTCAAAGAAAGCTCAGCTGAAAAAGAGAAGCTTGTTGCCCTAAATATAGAGAATCAAATAGAAAAGCCTTTTAACTTAGAAACAGAAATTGGAAAGCTGAAAATTTCCATTCCCCTCTGTGAATTGGCCAAACATGAAATTTATAGACAACAAATCAATAGGTCACTGCAAATATCAGAGAATAGGGATGCAGCCAATGTTTTGGCTGATCAACCAGAACTAATTTTTGGTCCAGAAGTCAATGGTAAATCAGTAGATGGAGGTGTTCCTCCATTCTATGTGAGCTTAAACATTCATGACAAAGTGTTACATAATGCAATGTTTGACTCAGGAGCTTCCCATAATCTAATGCCCAAATCTGTGATGGAAAAGCTAGATCTAGACATCACTAGACCTTATAAGGACTTGTTCTCCTTTGACTCCAGTCAAGTCAGGTGCCTAGGCCTAATCAAAGATCTCTGTGTTTCTTTAGTCCAATATCCAGCTAAGACAATCTTGATGGATGTGGTGGTAGCTGACATTCCACCCAAGTATGGTATGGTTTTGTCCAGATCTTGGGGGGCCAAACTCCAAGGATCTTTGCAGTTGGACATGTCCTATGCCACAATTTCAGTCTTTCACCAGCCAAAGAGATTATACCGAGAAACATTGATGAAATATGTGGTTAGCAGTCAAGAAAAACCCCAGAATTTCCCCATCTATTCCATTCACTCTTACATGGATTAATTTATCTTATGCAATGCTGACATGTGTCCCAAAACTAATGTCAAACTCCTGAGAACAACACAAACAGAAGGCATGAATGAACAATCAAGTGCTTTAGATAAAAAAAGATTTTGTGTGATTGATTCAAGAAAGCAAAATGACATATCACATGAGTTACAAAAGCCAAACCTGCCTACTGAACAAACTTCCAAAACTGTCAAGGTTATTCATGACCAAGAAATCTTATGGTATTTAGAGTTTGACGGGTCAGTAAACAAATTAGGAGCAGGGGCAGGTGTTTGGATACATAACATGCAGATTGACCATGCTCAAGGTCATGCATATAGGCTAAATTTCAGATGTACAAACAACATGGCTGAATATGAAGCCCTCCTATTGGGTCTCAAACAAATTAGAAGTCTAGGGGCAACTAAGATTTCAATTCTAGCGGACTCAGATTTGATTATACAACAGATGAAGGGAAATTTTGTTACAAATGATATCAAGCTAAGGTCTTACAAGGGGGCTACAACTGAATTACTTAGCAGCTTCTTAGAATTTCAGCTCACTAAAATTCCAAGAAGTCATAACCTACATGCCCATAGTTTGGCAACTTTTGCCAGCACTTGTAAACTTCCTTTTAAGCCCAATCGCCACTTCACTGCTGAGATCAAACATAGGTCTGTTGTCCCAGATAATGTAAAAAATTGGCAAGTATTTGAGAATGACACCCAAATAAATAATTTCTTGACAATGAAAGAAGAATTCTCAAATATAAATATAGACACAAGCACTATTGATGATCAACAGCAAGTGGACAAAGTTGAGCCAGGTATTTCGGTTGAAACATCAAATCTAATTTTGCATCCCACAACCTTTAACTGTACAGACTTACAAAAGCTAAAACAAATAGATTTTGGTGAAATGATGGAGGAAGAATCTGAAGTAATTGAACTAAAGGATAATTTCATTCCCACAGGTTTAACTCCCTTAGAAGATATTTTTGATTCAAATGACATTCCTAGAAAGCCGAAAATGCAACCCCTAAATGCAGAAATTGAGGAATGTAACATTGGGACCATAGAAAATCCTAAAATGATAAAACTCTCTAAAACATTACCTCCTGACAAAAAACTGAAATACATTGAGTTATTTAAAGAGTTCCAAGATGTGTTTGCTTGGAGCTATGAGGATCTCAAGTCCTATGATACTTCAGTCATCCAACATACTATACCCTTGAAAGAAAATCAGAAACCTTTTAAACAAAATCTTAGGAGGATTAATCCAGTGCTCCTTCCCCTGATGGAAAAAGAAGTTAAACGAATGTTTAAAGCTGGAACCATTGCACCTATCAGATTTTCTGAATGGATTTCAAATCTAGTACCCACTAGAAAGAAAACTGGAGAGATAAGACTTTGTGTTGACTTGAGAAATTTGAACAAAGTCTCTCTCAAAGACAACTACCCCTTACCAAAAATAGATCATATCCTACAAAAGGTAGTGGGGGCTTCAAGGATTTCCCTATTAGATGGTTTCTCAGGATTTAATCAGATCTTAGTTCACCCAGATGACCAGGACAAAACAACCTTTACAACACCCTGGGGAACTTTTAAATATGTCAAAATGCCTTTTGGACTCAAGAATGCAGGAGCCACATTTCAGAGGGAAATTGACATAGCCTTTTCTAAGGAGATCCATGATTTTTTAGTCATATACCTTGATGATCTCACTGCTTTCTCAAAATCAGACCAAGAACATTTAAAACATCTAAGACAAGTGTTCCTAATTTGCAGAAAATATGGCATATCCTTAAACCCAAAGAAATCACTGTTTGGCCTAGAGGAAGGAAAGCTCCTAGGTCATATCATTTCAAGAGATGGAATAAGAATAGACCTCGACAGAATTCAAGCTATCCTCCAAGTCCCTCATCCAAGAAACATCAAAGAATTACAAGATGCAGCAAGGAGAAAAAAGGCAAAGGCTAAACCCCTATGCCGAAGAGGAAATCACTGAAGAGACCATATTAAACATCAAGGGTGAGGGGACTTTTGAGCAGCAGATCCCTCCCATTTTGGAAACATCGGCCAGCTCCTTTCAGCAGGAGCAAGAGAAACAACCAAGTGGGGAGGGTTCATCCTCCAAACAGCAGGCCCAAAGGGGCTCGGATATAAAGAAGGCATTTACAAATATTAAAGCTAGAAACAAGCCTATAAGGTTTCAGCTTTATAACCAGTTAATGAGAATGGCTCCGACAAATCAGCAAAGGCTAATGGCAGCCTATGATATAGAAGCAGGGAAGATGACACTCAGTCACTTCAGGCCTACTACACAACAGCCACAGTTAGCTGCAGATTACATTAGAACCAATCTAGAGGTATTAGCAAAAAATATTCATCCTTTAGACCAGATTGAATTACATAAGCAGACAGGAGAAATGGTTTATTCTACATTGGCAGACAAGGCTCTATTAGCCCATAGATTGCAGAACTCTCTATACAATACTTCTGCCCAGTTAGAACTGGAAAACACATCATCATTGGCCAAGGATAATAGGATAAAATCCTTGGAGGAGATCATCATAAAGTTGGGACATGATCCCAAAGATACCAAAGGCACACATGCCTTGATTAGAAAAAAGGAGGAAGACATAGCAGCATTAAGAAAACAAATGAAGCTGCCAGTGACAATACATCCTCAAACTTCAGAAGTAGCACAACAACAAGAAGTAGAAGATGTGGTAAGTCTACTTATGAGGATGAATGAAAGGATAATTGAAACAGAGAAAGCATTGGAGGAAGCTCAACGAGGGAAACAGCCAGAGTTGGCCCCTCAACCATCCCAAACTGCTCCAATAGTACCAACTCCAATAATTACAGCTCCTTCAACAGTAGTTCCTTCAGCAGCACCTCCCCGAGGTTCAACTTCAGCAACAGGTGCATTGAGTTCAGCAGATCCAATAGCAGCAGCAGTGCAAGAGGCCAGCTTGAGCATGGAGGCCATGATGAAAGAGATTAAGGCTTGTCACACGGAATGAGTCGAGGTTGTTGGAAATAATACTGAGAGGGGGGGGTGAATCAGTATTATCAGATCAGATAAAACTTTTCAATTTCATACTCAGATTCATATACGCTACTTCAATTAAGTGAACCAGCGTATACACGCGACTATGGCTAAAGCAACTAGCGTATACCCAGAGATCTTATAAGTCAGTTAGCTTAATCTTCAGTAAATGCATCAGAACATTATTAAGCATATTAACAGTAAACGGGTGTAGTATAACAGAACAGGACATCACACAAGAGCCACACACATGAACACCATGATATAAGGTGGAAACCCAATGTGGGTGAAAACCACCTGCTGCAATTCGTTTCTTTCTTCTTTAATGAGAAACTTCTTTTACAATGTACTGGTGCAGTCCTTTACCAGTATGCAGGCTACAACCTGCAGAGGGCTACAACACTCTCTCGTTTTCCAACTACTTCTGGAAGGGAGCTACAACCCCCTCAGCTCTTGTACTAGCTGATCCATTTACTAGTACGTAGGTGCTGACCCTACAATCTTCAGGGACCACGTTTCATCAATTTTCAGACTGGATCCAAGAGTACAAAACAAACATTACTGCAATACAATCATCAACTTAAACTTGCATCATAATTCATTAAACGACCCAATACTGAATCACTGAAACCCTGTCATTAAGAACACAGAGCCCAAACCAGAGACCAGAACTCTGCAACAACCACCAGAATCAGCAGCAACCTGAGATATCAAACCTTATCATGCATACGCTACTATACTGTACCGAAACCACGTGTATACGCACTTTCTCCAAAGGCAACCCACGTACAGATCTAGAAATGATTACTTATGCCTTTACTGTCAAATCCGACCCTTGCCAAACTTCCCGAACAGATAACCAGCAATATCCGATCCTCTTACTCCGTCAGACACTCCATACCCTCACTTTGCCTAATGATCTTCTCCTTATATAGCCTTAGGCCTTGCTCAATACCATGGTCCAAAACCATAACAAACCAATACCATCAACTTCGAAACTAGGGATCAACACGTCCGTCGAGACACCATGTCCAAAACCGTAGGCACAACTTTCCAAGGACTAACTGCCACGGACCAAAGGTACTTTTCACATGTACGCGCTTTTAATGAATCCAACCTGCGTGTACACGCGGGTTCTCCTTGATGAACCTGCGTATATCTCTTTCTTGTCCTGCTGTACTGAGATCTGTCCTCTGATTAAGTTTCCATCACCTGTACCAACCTCTGAGCACCTGTACCGACCTCTGAGTGAGTTGCCATCAAGGACAACACTTGAAACATAATGCCAACAGTAAGATAACATGAAAAAATATCATGGATCGGTCCAAGGCGAGTGTGATGGTTGATATAACAAGGTTCAGAGAAAGGTCTGTCTAACATTTGGCAGAACAGTCAAAACGGACAGTGACAACATTAATAAAATATGAAACACATTAACAACAAGATTCATATAATTGGATGTGAATCAGTTCATACACAAGTACACAAGTTAAACAACATATATTATTAAAGCAACCAGAGAAGTCCAACTACAATAACAACATGTGCATGAAAATGTGCTGGCTTTATTATATAAAGAAGTGTAAGTCACAATCATAAAATACACCATGTAAACCTACTAGGCCTATTAGTAGAACATTACATCCACATCCACCTATACCTCCAAAGAGATGTACTAGCTCCGTGTAGTGGAGAAGCCAAGGTGCATTACAATACTGTCCAAGATTTCTTCACGATAGTCTTAGTAGAAGTTTAGCTAACCAAAATCCTATACAATGAGTTTTGAGGGACTATTTATAGCAAAGGGTGGGGTTACCCTTGACATTCCCCTTTGTGACAATTCAACTGCTGTCATGACTCTTCGCCTACTCTATGACGGCTACATCCAACTGTTGACACTCGACTTACACTTGAAATGACTCAACATTACAATGCACATGTACTCATGTGAGACAACATGGTTTGAGAAAGCCTTGCAAGACATCACTAGCACTTGGTCCACTGTGATGAGACCAACCCTTTGACATGCTTGTGATGGTGAAGGTGGTGAGTTGATGCCAATTTTGGTTGTCTGTGATGATGTGCGTGCACCTCATGGTGACATCTTGCTGAAGCGAACTCTCACCTCCATTGCAACTAGTGCATTGGTTCAACCCCTTCATCCAACTCGTCTGCTAGCATGCGCATGGTATTCTTGGGTTTGGTTGAACTGGAAACACAATGATGCATAGTGTCCATGTTGACCTTCAAGTGTGTGCTAGTGGTCATGCACATCAACTTTCCGAAGTACATGGTCAGCCCCAGTTGGACTTGCTTCTTGTCTTTGCCTTGGTGAGTGTGTTGAATGGGTTGGATTGCATGCATGCACTCAATGACATGCATGTGTGCGCTTAATGAAATGCATGTTGCTGGATCCCTTACATGCAATCAACGACATTTCTCACCATGTTTGCTCTGTGTCAGCTACTGGGATAGATCCTTAACTCGTACTAGCGTAGTTTTATTCGCAAGAGTATGTTGTTGCCACTACTGTTCCTGTTCCTGCTGCAACTCATTATATTGTCTGTGCAGCTTCATGTTCTTCCTGAGTTGTTGCTTCAACAAATGCAACTCCTTCTTTGTTCCATATTCTTCCTTCATGTGATCTTCATGTCGCGTTGTGAATTCATAGCCTGAGTCTTCAAAGTTGCTTTCATTATCAGTGGATCTTCTTGATCTTGCAACTTTTCTCCGCCTCTATATTATCAATAACCTTCCTCTTGCATTCACTGCATTTGCTGCATTCACTGCATTCGGTATGCTGCCTTGAGCTACTGTTCATGATGCTGCTCATTGTGATGCTGCTTCTTGATGTCCTTGTCCATGAACAACTTGATGTCTTCTTGAGTAGGTAAGCTCATTGACACTTGATTGACTGCATCCCCAATCATGCTTTGAACAGTGTCTTCATCTCTTCTCTCTTGGAAACCATTGTACATGTACTGCTGAGAGGCAAATGAACACATGTGATACCTAGAGACATGGAAAAAATCATAGCAAAAAATCTGTTAGTCGAAAACCAAAATGAACATGAGAACTGACTTGCAACATACATGGGTGAATGGTCATGAAGGTTGCGCAATTTCGGTCGAGAGGTCAAGATACCAACTGCCAATACTGTGCAAGGCACAGTCTGTGCTGCTGAGAGCCTGACTAACTAGGAGGCTGAACAGGTAGTTGGATCTGAAAAATGCGTAATCCAGTTGGGTAGTTGGCTGCGAGATTGCACAATGCGCGATTCTAGTTGGGAAATATTGTTGGCCCGGGGACATTTTTGCGCAAATTTTTGGGCCAAGCATCCACTGACCTCCAAAAATGTGCAATTCAGTCCAGGAGGTCAGTGGTGGGATAGAATGCATAAATCTAGAGAGGAAGGTGTACCTTCCTTCTCCAGATTGCACAATGCAGCTTTGGTGAAGGCAGAGACTAGGCCAAGGTTGGTTCGACTAGCAGACGGGAAACTGAAAGCAAGAAAGTCGATGAAATGCATGGCGACACTAAGTGATAGAAGAAGTGATATACAGTGCATGCAAAACATGAATGGAAGATTGAGCAAAAAGATCAACATGTATGTAGGTGAGGTCGTTCATCGGTTGGGCAAACATTCATGCAAAATAGTTTCATGCATGCGACAACAGTGGGACATAAACTAAAATTGAAGAAAATCTAGGACAAGCTAGAATATATGTAAATGACAATAGGCGTTCAAATAAATCAAGAAAACAACACTCACACAAGCAAATACACAAAAAGTGATAGAAATGCTAAGAAAGACAAGTTGAGGCCACTTACCCATGAATAGCTGAGCTGGATGTGTCGAAGAGTCCTAAATGTGTTGTGGGGTGTCAGAGCTCCAAGATCGATGTGAATGAATGAGATCTGATGCGTCGAATGAATAAGTTTTGTCTCTAGACGCGCATGCCACAACTCTAGGAAAAAGCGACACTTGGAGGGAAACTTCTAAAACAAATTTGCATGTAACCACCCCCGTTTGCTAAAAATAGCTCCCTGAATCGTGGTATACCTTTTTCATATTGCCTCTTGCTATTTCGAGAAGATCAATTCATGCATGCATGCAGGTCAAGTTTCCGAGGTCCTCAGTGGAACTGGTCAACCGGACTGTCCTTGCATGCTAGTGCTCAACTACTTGGGAAAAATGTGCATTCCTAACTGTAAGTTGGGCTGACTGCCTAAGGGGATTGCACAATTTCTGGGCCTAGTAGTTGACTTCTACCCAGATTGTGCAAATCCTAGGTTGACCTGCCTGTTGATAGGAAAAATTATGCAATTCCTCCTGGGAGGGTTGGCTGGTAGGATTGCGAAATCCTGAAGCCCATCAGGTTGTCAAAGGGAATTGTACAATTCCTGGAGGGAAAGGGTAGTTTCCCTCCAGAAATGTGCAAATTTCATTGGAAAGTTGCTCAGCCTATAGCTGGACCAAGTCCAGGTGAGTAGCTTGTGAAGGGAAAAAGATCAAACTATGATCGACAAGCTGCCTTTGAGCAAGAAAGACATTGAAGCTTGAGGACTTGAAGAATCAAGGCAAGCTGCTGCGTAAGATTGGTAGGGAGGCTCCAAAACAGGCTAAGGAAAACTTTTGAAGGGTGGTTGTAGCCACTACAACACCACCAATATCCACCTGAATCATTCCTCCCCCCTTAGGAAGCAATGGTCCCCATTGCATGCATAGCCTCCATGAGGTGAGGGAATTTTTGTTGAACCTAGTGCCCAGTGAGGCACTTGCCTTGGTGTAGGAGTTACACATCTTTGATATTCCAATATAGTTGGCTCTTTTTTTGGTGAGTGTTTTTGACCTAAAAAAAATACTAAAAATAGTAAATGCTCGAATAAATAAGGAAATAAGTGAAATTTACTAGAGCTCTAGGTGGGATAGGTGGGTGGCCAACAATATCCACCTGGATCAATGGTGTTGTCCTCTAGTCTTACATATTTCACACCATAGGCTGGATCCTGCATTCAAGGGATTCGGTGCCCCACTAACATGTAATTTATGAAGATAGGGCATTGTTCTTTAGAATGGCCCTCCAATCTGCACTTCGTACACCACACTCCTTCTCTAAATTCTTTTATTTTCTTGATATCTTGTATCTGTATGGTTAGTTTCACCAGCTGAATCTGAATCTATTACATGCCTACATTAGTATCCCCTATAGGCCAAGCTTCCAATTTCATCGCAATCTGTAGAGTTTTAGCTTGACTTTCTATCTTTTGTTGTGTCAATGGCAATATGATATGCAGTAGCAGCGCAACTATAAACCATTCATGATATTGCTTCGGAGCTATGTCAAATCTTACTTGATCTAATAACACCTTTAATCTCTGATCAAACTCCCAAATAGACTTAGTAAGTTTCTGTGTGATCTCTTTCAACTCAATGATGCATTGCGACTCAAACTTTGGTTTCTTAAACTCTCTTATCAGTGTTGTTTTAATATCTGTAAACGTTCTATTTTGATTATTTGAATACTTCATATACCATTTCAATGCTCTATATTGAAATGTCGTAATGAGGTGTGCTTTCTTTATATTCTCATCATTTAGCTGCTTTGATGTCCATACAACTTCACATAAAAACCAAGACTATTCTGGATCCTCCAATCCAGTTCCTTTGAAAATGGGTAGCTTAATATCGTCAGCCATACTTCATCTTTGAGGGGGAGGGGAGGGGGAGGAGTGAGGGGATTGGATAGGGTTGGGAGGGTAGGAGGGGGAGGGGGAGGGGAGGGTAAGGGAGGGGGATGGAGGTTAGGAGGGGTAGAGGGAGGGGGAGAGGGAGGGGGAAGCCAAAAATACCATGGCTATTACTAGATTTTGGCTTCTATGAACTATCAGGATGGAAGGGTGAATACTGCAAAGTTACCTCGGGTTACCAAGGAGACTTTCTTCTCTTTCACTTTCAGATTCACTTAAAAGATGATTGTAATCAGTTTCTATAAAGGTCTTCAGATCTTGTCCATGAGATATCTTTTTGGTATCTACTCTATATCTCTTTCCACTTCGCGTTACTCCGATCTCTTGATCAAATTTATTCTATCTTCTTCCAAACATAAGTAAACTAGAAATCAGATTTCATCTGTAAAACTCCCTTTTCACACAGAAGCTTCTTAATCCAAAGTTTCAGAGATTTTAAATACTTACGTCATGTTCCTTTGAAGAATCATCATTCCGCTTCACTGTAGGACACAGTCGAGTCTACGATGAATTGAGTAATGAATCCTCCCAAGATGCTATCAATATAGAAATTGACAACCCTTGAAATCATATTGTCAATTCTCTCGAGTCATTATATCAGTTAAGGAGTCCACACCATAGGTTCTTCACCTTTAAAACAATTCTTCCTTTCGTTCAACCTCAATATCCACTCGTATAGATCAACAAGAAATGAAGCGAAGAAAATCTTGTATTGATCTATAAAAATATACTTCTCTAACCAAGCTTCAGATGTCAGACAAGGGTTTCTCTTTTCCTGATCCACAAATTCTCGCTTTTTTAGTTCTATCCAGTCATGAATTTCTTTCTTTGATGAGTTCCACATCCACATATCTTGGTCTTGACAACAGAACCATTTGTTTCCTTGGTTTGGGCTGACCTAGGCACAATCTATACTACACATCAATGAAACCCTCAATCATTGGCCCTTTCGGCAATGACCTGTAAGCATATTATAGTCTCACCCGAAGTGACTATGGGAGGATGCAAAACTAGGTTTCTAAAGCCTTGAAGGATTAGGAGATGTGGTATCATTATGTTATGTTATTCTTAACATTTATAAATCGCTTCGCCACATTATATTAATCACTTAAACATGCCATATAAAACCATAAACCATCATTGTGCTGAAATAAAATGCAACCGTAATAACTGCTACTCTACAATAGATCACAAGAAAATATACGCGTCAAGACACCAAGTTACTATGGATCACCCCAATGTGGGGCTACATCCACAAGAACTGTTGCTAATATAATGAATCTTTGAACAACAAAGAGTTCTTGGCATGCTCACTAAGCTACAGGCTATCTGCGCACTCAACTGCAAAGCCTCTCCTTCGCTACCAAACTACAGATCACAATAATTCACCCATAACACTACTCTGGATGTCCAAGATAGATGATTCTCTTGTTATTAATTTACCGTATATATACTATTACATCAAAGGGTTTCATTATCAAACTACCATGGTCCAAATACCATGGATTCCCCAAAACAAGCTACTATGGCCCAAAACGCCCATTGATCCTTTACAAAAGCATGTGATTTACAAAAAGGAGGGGCTTCGACCCACCCTAAAGCCAATACACCACACAGTATATTTGATTCCTCAAACCGCACTCTGGTGCTCCATTGTGTGGTCCACTTCGTGCTCTGTTTTACGCTCCATTACGCGCTCTGCCCCACAAAATGAGGAGTCTTTGTCAAAATCTAGGTCAAATTGGGCTAAGAAAAAAATAACCAAGGTTTTAAATTTTTCCCACAAAGGTATGTGAAGATATTATACCTATATACTACACGTTTCATGCTTTGAAACATCCTAGAAGACAAGTTGTAGTGAAAATTCCAATTTGACCTTTTTGGAGCAGATTTCAGGAGCATTTTGAATGACTAAATTACTCAGAGTATATCTTCAAAATTAAAGTGAAACAAGGCATGAAATTGTAACTATAGTTACTTGAATAAATTTATATATATCCTCCAAGTTTCATGGTCTAAAACATCCCAGAAGAAAACTTAAAATGAAAATTCCAAGATGACTTCTTTGAAGTAGATTTCAGGATCCTTTAGTAAGCCTAATATCATCATAGCATATATCCAAAATTTTAACGATTTTAACCATATATACATGAATATATTATATCTATATCCTCCAAGTGTCATGGTATGGAACATCTCAGAATTTGTTTTTATAGCAAAATTGGCAAACTAACCTATTTGAAGAAGAATTTAGAAGCATTTAGTAAGCCTAACTTCCTCTTTGAATATCTCCAAAATTATATTGAACCAAGATATAAAATTTTAATCATAAGTAATATGGTATATTTATATCCTCGAATTTGCAAAGTCTAAAACATCCCAGAAGACAATTTGTGGGAAAAATTCTAAACTAGCATGTTTGAAGTACATTTTAGGAGGATTCAGGAAGGCTAACTTCCTTTGACCATATCTCTGAAATTATAGTGAACCTGGGTATAAAAATTGAACCATGGGTGCATGATGATATTATATTTATATATGTCAAGTTCCATGGTCTGAAACACCCTAAAATAAAATTTATAGAAAAAATTCCAAGATGGCTCGTTCACCCCATAAATCACATTTTTTTATTCTACCTTTAAAACTCCAAAAATAGCCCCAAAAATATTCCTTATATCCTCTTGCAAATATCATATATCTTATTTCTTTAATACCGATCAAACGAACTCATCTATCCTTTATTTATAGTGTTTCTACATTCATTTATGGGGCGAACTTGTAAAATTTGTTGGGTCGGCCTACTTGTACTTCTAGTTGGGCCACCGTGACAAAATATTTCATATCCCTTCATTACTATGGAGTTAAAGGGAGTTAAAAATACCATTTGAAAGGTATTGGAATAAGATTTCCATCCTATTTTCCCATTTTGTCTAGGGTATTGTAGTAAAATTTCCTTCAAATATAAGGTATTCGAATTGGGCATAAAAATCCCAAAAACAATATTTCCAATAATCTTCATTTTCCAATATTTATCTTGAAAATATGTAGTCTCCCCTTGTATTTGACATAAATTACAACAACCTTTCCAAAAATCTTCCCATTTTTTATTGGTTGAAACCCTTATTTAATTTTTCAATAATACTAAGGACTCCCCCTATCTACAGTTCTCCCTTTGCCTGCAATTATTTCTCCCCCTTTGACATCAATGGAAGATGGATGCTCCCCATGAGCTTATTCTTCTCCTTATCTATAACTCTTCTTATATCAACCAATTTTCTTAGTCTATGTAACTCTTCTTTTGTCTACAACTTCTCTTAATGACTACAACTCTCCCTCTATTTGCAACTTCTCTCAGTAACTGTAATTTCTCCCCCTATCTTCTATCTTTCTTATGTTTGCATATTCGCCCCTTTGAAATCAATAACAAAGGGTTGTTTTTACTTTTGGCTACAATTTATGAACCTAAGATAAGTTAAAAAAAATTACTTCCTTTGATTCTTACTTCTCATTTCTCTCCAATTGTGATATAGGGAAATGGCCTCCTCATCAACTCAGAGGACAAAGACATGATGACTGAAGGACTGACCAAGTTCATAGGCCCATTTGTCAAGCTAATGCTGTCTAGACACTATCAACCTGCTTTATAGAGCTTCTTAGCAAGCTTAAGGGTGCATTAGTGCCTAGGGTAACTCTACTTGCTACCTCGGGAACATCGTTAGTGAACCTACATCAAGTTCTATGGGTCAAAGGAGTGAATTGACTGAGAAAATGTCCCTAGATTCTCCCCTATGTCAGCTCATAAAAGAAAGGAAACATCATAACTCGACCTGTTTGGGGGAATTACTAATTCCTAATGGAGTATGCAAATGGGAAAGAGCACTAAAGCATGAAACATCATTGCTTTTGCTTAATGGAACTCATGAAGGACTTGGCAACCATAACCCTACATGCTATATATGCAAAGCTTGGGTCATTATGAAAGGGGTTGAAACGTTTGAAAGGATTGCCTATTTGACTGTTAAGCAGAGTCTTAGACTAAGGCATCAGAAGAGGTTAATAAGGGGGAGAGAGAGAGAGGAGTTGGAGGGGTAAGGGAAGGCTGATGCAACTTGTTATCACTTAGAACTAAAAATTTGATGCATATAATTGTCTGTCCTAGTTCGATGACAAAGGTCTGTGTTAAAGTTGATTTCATTTTATTTTTTCTCACTTAGGATTTGGAGTTTTAAAAGTTTTTAACTCAAACCATACTCGACTCCTATTGGTTCTCCTCCACAAATCATTGTTCCATAGTCATGTCTTGTCTTATCCGAGTCACCGTGTCTTTTAGTGATTTCGTAGCGTAATCCCATTTGCCAGTTTCGCAGCGCAATCATGGTTAAGCAGTTTCGCAGCGCGTCATGATTAGGCAGTTTCGCAGCGCATCATTAAAATTTAAAACTAACAACGCTGCGAAATCATGGATTCGTGCATTTGCAGCGAATCTTTCCCGAAATGTCAAGTCCGTAGGTGAGTCATCAATTGTGTCCACTCATGTCAGTTTGTGTACCTCTTGTATCACGTTTGAACGCTCATTTGCCACTACCCCACCAATAGATCTGTTGATATGCACAAAAATATCATTCCCAAGAGATTTTACCGTGCATAGACCTTAATGATGGTCGTAAGTGCTGCATGAGTGACAAGTCTGCCTGATTATGTATTGAAGTGTTTCAATGAAAGAATTTGAATTTCAAGTGAGGCTGATTTCAAGTGAGCCTGATTACAAGTGAGGCTGAATTAAAAAAGAGCTGAATCACCATTTCGACTGGAGCTGTTAGACTTTGTGTGTGAAGATCTCGAAGGGAAAAATGGAGAGAAAAGAGCACATATCCGGTAAATGCCAGAGGACTGAACCTGAAGGCCTGGACATAGCGTTGAGGGATGAAGGCGTGAAGAAAGTGTTCAAAGATGCCGG